>JAZBGX010001154.1:0-11510 GCA_037414775.1 Zonitis immaculata
AAAAAAATCAAAATAGCTGACAAAATTTTGACAAAATCAAAAAAAATAAAAAACAACGAAAAATAGCAAAATGCGAAATTTCCAAGAACTCTACAACAACATGTCATTTGTTTATAAATTCTTCGAAGAAGTAACTAAATCAACAACAACAACAACAAACAAAATCATTAAATCAATAGAATTAATATAAATGATAAATTTCAGTTGCTTGGTATAGTTGAGGTGTTGCAATGGTCATTTTACGATATAAATTCATCAAGTCATGATCAATTTATTTTAATGATAGTAGCAACCGGTGCATATTTAATTATAATCGGTATATCAATATTGGCTTATATTGTTAATATTGAACAAGGACCATTAGAATCGTATCATTCAATTGTTGGTGGTGTAATTAATTTAATTAGTGGTATATCAATTTTAATTGCTTATGGTGAGACATTGAAGAAATTAAGAACATTCCATACGTTGATTGTTGGTATGGCACAAATAATTAAAGGTGTTTTAATGTCGATCGACTCTTATTTCTTAATTAAAAATAGGCAATTAATTAAATAATTAACTAATTAATTCATTTATTTATTTCTCTACTTTTGGCGAAATTTTGTTGGAAATATGCCGTAATATGGGGCATTCGTAGCGGTGTGGTCCTTCCAATCCTGCTAGATTGGATTTTATCTCTCCAAAAACTCAAAACTATAGCCAGTGCTCAGATGTCATAATTTGGGAAAAGATCTGGAAGTCTAATATCCGAGATTAGTCCCTGATCCTCCACTTGTCGAGCTAAAGGCTGTGTCCATTAGCAACGAGGTGTAATAGAGTCTGGGAAACTAGACTCGACAGTTGTAAGGGGAAACCTTACTTACACAGGTGCTGAGGGAAAGAGGGTAGTTTGCCTGCATTGGCTAGCACATATCCTGCCAGGAATATCGTATTGTTAGTGGCTATTGGGTCGATAAGAATGGGTTATGAGGAAGGTGGGTGTCAAGTTGTGTCCAGTTAAGGATTACTGGTACCACCTCCGTCCGGAACCGATACAAGAGTAAAAATATGAACCCAACTTGCTTATAATTGCATTGTTGTTCCTCTGATTCAATTATAAATATAGTTTTGTTAAAATAGTAAATTTCATTTAATCAACAAATAAAAATCACAAGACATAATACAGGCTTTAACAATTTGACAAATACCAACCAGAAATGTTGCCGTTTTATCTAAATCGGTTTGATTAAATGCCATCGTAACAATAATACCACTAGTTATATTAATTATAGCACCAATAACTGCATGGCATGCTTCTAATTCACCTTGATTTATATTAAATAAATAACCGAATATCGACATACCAATTATAATTAAATATGTACTTGTTGCTATTATCATTAAATAATATTGATTTAAATGGAAATAATTAACACCACCATTCCATAACATCACCTCAATACTGCCAAGTATCTATTTAGAAGACAATTATTTCTTATTTTTTTTTTTTAATATTAAATTTCGGGAAATTTATTTATTATTACTTCTTGAATGATTTTCAAGACGAATGGTATCGTTGTGAAGAGATCTCTGCATATCACCATGTTGTTGCTGTTTTTTTCCCCCAAAATTTTTGATTGATTTATGTTGCTATCAATAAAATAGGGGTTTATTTGTGTCATTAGTATTTTTTTTTTTTTTAGTGTGTGCAAAAACAGTGGTTCTCAAAATTCTATTTGATTCCGGAAAAAAATTTCGATCGTTTTTTTTTTATTTCGAAGGTTTTATCTCTCTCGCACTATGTGTCTCATCTTCTTCATATCTCACTCTCCAACTATCCATCTCACCATTCAAACAACTCTATCTCCCTCTATCCAATACACACACTTTTTCTTTCGCTCTACCTATCGATCTCCCTCTTATTATTTTCCTCTGTCTCGCTCTCTATTTATCTCTCTCCCACACACTCTCTCCATTTCTTTAACTTTATATCAACATCTCTCTCTCTCTCTCGCTCTATCCATTATTCTCTCTCTCTCTCACCCTATCCACTTTTCTTTCTCGATCTCTTCTCGTCATTCTATCGTTATATCTCTTTCTCTATTTGTTTTCTCCACCCCACTTCTCTCTCTCTCTCTTTCTCTTTCTGCCCTAGTTTCTCTCTTATTGTTTTTGCTGTCTCGTCTATTTCTATCTTTAATAATTAAAAATTTGGAAATTTATTTATTGTAAAATCGTAATTGGGTCAAATTTTCGTCTCTTATCAAATAATTAAATAAACAAATTTACACACTTTATTCAATTCTAATGTAAATACATACAATTTTTGATTATCATTAAATAAATATTTTGAAAAATTTTCTGTTATAAAAATTAGACTAAAAGAAACTATTAAAAAAAAAAAAAAATAGACAAAAAGGGAAAACCCATATGATAACTATATATGTATACAGGGTGATTCGCCAGAGGCATTCCTGGTCTTGTAGGAACTGTGGTTCTTGTGGAGAGAGAAAAAAAATAGCGCTCGAAGATCTAAAGTTTGGAAGATCGTTTTAACTCGTTGCACTCACTAGTCCCAGAGTTGCAAGACCAAGAAAGCCTCTGGTGGACCAGCCTGTATATATAGAAAATTTTGTATTTAATAGAAAATCATGTCATCTCAATTTAAAAAACAAATTTTCCTATTATTACTAATCCTAAAAGTTATGATTTTAATGAAAAAAAAAAATGGCTGTCATTAACTCCTCTTATCAAAAAAAAAAAAAAAAAATCCGTTATCATTTTCTTATCAGTTTAATTTCGATTTAATTACGAATATAACAGAGAGAACAGTATCGATTAAATAGGCTGCTCCTGTGATAACACAAAGTGAGCCCAAAGCTAATCCCACCTGAAATATTAGAAAAATCCAAATAGAAATTTATTAAAATAAGAAAAAAAAAACACACGAACCTGTCTTTCTGAAGCAACCGCTATATATTTATTTTCGGTTAAATAACCGCTCCAATAATGTAGAGCAGTAGCACCAACTGCTATCCATAAGAAAACTCCAATTATATTCATTAAAATATCGGTAAAAGTCCTTAAAAGTTAAATAAAAATAGGTAATAATAGATAGAGATAAAGATTGAAATTGATTAGAATACGAACGTTTTATGGTCGCCACTAGCAAAACATAAACTTATAATCGAAACTGTTGTATAAATAAAATAACCGACAAATACGCCGGAAGCAACAATTTCAGCATCCGGATTTTTCTCTTCATTCAAATTCCATGTACCACCAACGCCCAAAAAACCACCACTAAATCCGGTCCTGTATAGTATCAATATAATAAAATTCAATACCTGTAAGAAAAAAACAAAAAAGTAGCCCAAGGAAATTATTGCTGCATTTATTTGCTCAGAAAAAAAAAATGATTATGTTGATAAAAAAAATATATTTACTATCTAACTGTTGATTTAAGTAAAATGATAATAATACCTAAATGATGATGATGATGATGATGATTAGTTTGGTGACTAATAGTTTTAATTTAGTTGAAATTGAATGGATTCATGAATGGAAGAAAACTAGAGGTTAACTGCTTAAGTCAAATACTCGTAATTATTTAAGTGAGATAGAAGTTTGAGTAATGCGTTTATATTTTGAACACCCTACGGGTCAATTTTTTAATGGTCAAATTTTTGAAACAACTATCTCGTAAATAATTGATGTAGGAATAATTTTTATAGTTTTGGGCAAATTTGGGTGTTGTAGATTTTGGCTGAAATTCGTTCGAAAACTCTAAAAAAAAAATGTAAAACAATTGAATTGAAACCCAAGATTTGGGCAAATATAAAACAGCACTTTTGGGCTTTACAAATTCTGTTTAGCCCAATTTGGGCTCAATGAGTCTCTCAACGAACAAAAAACCAAAACAATTATTACTAATTTTGATAGAAGCCCTAAATTTCATATCAATTGTCTCTTTTGTCCCAATTAAGACACACCCAAACCTAGCATACGCCATTTTATTACAACTGATAACGTTTCTTTCAAAAGAATATAGGAAACTTAATGATTATTGTAATTTTGCAAAATTCGGTACTTACCAATTTCAAAATTTTGAGCACTAGTGCTCCAACAGTTTCTATACTGGTCATTGTTGGAGTTTTGCTTTGCTGTTGTTAGAAAATGTGTGGATTTTCACAAATGAAAAACTACGAAATAATACACCTGCTATAATGAAAATGAATTATCCGTGTTATCTTTTTTTTTTATCAAACTGATAAGACTTTATTTTGTTGATTCAAGTGATGTCATATATACATACATACCTATATAGATGAGTCAAATATTGTTTTTTTATTGAAGATTTGTGTTTTGTTTTATTTTTTTGCTTCGTATAGGAATTGGGTTTACAAATTATAGATGAGCAAATCAAAGAGATGGAAGCAAATATTGATCATATCGATTTTGATGCTGCAGCAATCGAAGAACAACAAACTAGACATGATGTTATGGCACATGTTCATGTTTTTGCTAAACAATGTCCAAAAGCTGCTCCCATCATCCATTTAGGAGCTACTTCATGTTTTGTTGGTGATAATACCGATTTGATTATCATCAAAGATGGTATCAATATACTTCTACCGAAATTAGCTGCGATCATACAAAATTTGGCAAGTTTTGCTGAAGAATATAGGTAACCAAACAAAAACAAAATAGAGCCAAAAAAAAACAAACAAGTTATCAATGTTGTAGAGCACTTCCAACTTTGGGCTTCACCCATTTGCAACCGGCTCAATTGACAACAGTTGGTAAGCGAGCAACTTTATGGTTGTATGATTTTTTGATGGATGAACATGCATTACGGCGAGTACGTGACGATTTACGTTTTCGTGGTGCTAAAGGTACAACCGGTACTCAAGCATCATTCCTACAATTGTTCAATGGTGATGGTAATAAAGTACGTACTTTAGATAAACGTATAGCGGAATTATGTGGTTTTGAAAGGACTTATCCAGTAACTGGACAAACTTATTCGAGGAAAGTCGATTTAGAAATTGTTGCTGCTTTATCATCCTTAGGTACGTCCATACATAAAATGGGTACTGATCTACGTCTATTGGCTCATATGAAAGAGATTGAAGAGCCTTTTGAAGCTACACAAATCGGTAGTTCAGCAATGCCATACAAACGGAATCCAATGCGTTCAGAACGTTGTTGTGCATTAGGTAGATTTCTAATGAATCTATTTGGTAATGCTGCCGATACGCATGCTACACAATGGATGGAGCGTACATTGGATGATTCAGCTAATAAACGTTTGACAATGTCCGAAGCTTTCCTATGTGCTGATGCAGCCTTAATGATTTTGGTTAATGTAACGCAAGGTCTTGTCGTTTATCCAAAAGTCATCGAACGTCATATCAATCAAGAATTGCCATTTATGTCGTCTGAAAATTTAATAATGGCAATGGTGAAGAAAGGAGCCGATCGGCAAGTTTGCCATGAAAAAATACGTATTCTAGCACAACAGGCTGCTAATGAAGTCAAACAGAAAGGCAAAGATAATGATTTTTTGGAACGTGTCAAAGCGGATCCATATTTTCAACCGATCATAAACGATCTGGATGATCTTTTAATACCGTCAACTTATATTGGACGAGCTGCTGATCAGGTCGTGGAATTCCTTGATGACGAAGTTAAACCGTTACTTAAGCTTTATAAGATTGATATTGGAAGAGTGAATGCTGCAGTTACTCTTCAAATTTAAATTCGAATAAATTTTTAGCATTGTTATATCTAAATATTTTTATTCACTTTTGGTTGACTATGCAAAATCTGTGGTGAAATTTTGGGCAACTGCAAAACTTTTGTATCCGCAACCCTCAGTTCAAATTTGGCAATTGCAAAAACATATTATTTACTCCTACTAGTTGCAGAACAATTGCACTCGGATTTTACTCATGTTTAGAGCTCCTCAGCCACTTTTTTCGGCTCAATATTAATAGAAGCTCAAATAAAAAACAAAGACAAGGATAGCTCGAGTTTATTGTTTCAAAGTGGCAAATTTTGTATGATAATAAGTTAAATGGACCTATGATTTCCCAAAGCTGATAAAAATCTGGATGAGATTGACATATAAATAAATGAGTACCAAAAAAAAACAAAAAACGTCAAAAAATGATTATGATATAATAAATAAAAAAACAAACTCTCTAAATCTATTCAAAACAAATCCAACTTAATCACTAGGTAATAGAGTATTTTCCATACAGGCAGGTCCTTGACTTGGCCAATTACAAGCACCCAGACTATTATCAAAAGTCAAATGAACTGGACAATTGAAGATATGTAAAGTATAACGATTTTTCGTACAATCCCATCTACATGCATAAAACTTATTACATTGTGTCGGATGTCGGAATAATCCAGCTCTTTGACAATCAATAGTACCTTGTAAATGCTCATCGCGACTGCGTACCCCACCAGGACCATAACGATCAAAACCACCATTACTATTCAATGCCTCATCAACACCATCTTTGGCAGCTTCTTTAACCAATTTCAAACCAGTTCGTACAGCTTTAACAATTTCACCATCTGTAGGTGCCGAACTTACAGTACCAACTCCAATTTTTGGACTTACATCAATTGAAGTTTTCTGTGACTCATACTGATAATTTTCAACAACTAGACCATCTTCGTTCCCAGTATCAACGGCATAACCATCATCATCATCATCATCTTGTTCTACAATGACCTTGACCGGTTTTTTACGAAGTCGTACTGTATTCGATACACAGGTACATTGGGCACCTAATTTTGCAGTTAATAACGGATTATAATCGTTTTGCTTGATGATAGTTGTCGGTCTAACAATTTTAACAACTTTTGCTGGTCGTCTTGTCGAAATAATTACTTGCTCCCCAACTGGAAGGTAGTTCCTTGTAGGTACTGGTGTGGTACTTTGTACTGGTAAATATTCATGAGATGGGGTTGTTATTTTGACTGGAATATATTCTTTCGACACTTCGGGTACTACAAATGTTGGTACTGGGGTTGTTATTCTAACTCGCTGTCTAATTGGTTCATAATCCACCATCGATTGTACCTCATCTAATGAATTGAAAGAATATTTCGCGATCGGTCTACTAGTAGTACTTGATACTACAGCAACTGGTATAGCTGTAGCTGTAGAATATTTAGTTCCAACCCTAGGTGTTGATGATAATCTACTATCATAATAATAGAATTGTTTTGGGGTAACTGGAATTTTAGCTGCAGTTGAAATTGTCGATTCCAAAGTGGGTTTTGGTGTTGATTGGACATAGCTATAATCAACAATTGGACGTGTTGTTGCATAGTTCTCAACGATCAATGGTTGTTCTCGACCTTTGTAAAGTGGTACTTCTTCAAATTTAATCTGTGGCTTTTCATAGATATATCCAGAATTTTGATTAAGGTTTCCTGTTATATAGGCAGTTTTCTTAACAAATGGTACCTCAGTTACTGGCAGTGGTACTTCTTCGAATTTAATCTGTGGCTTCTCGTAAACATATCCCGAATTTTGATTGGAATCTCCTGTTATATAAGCTGTTTTTTTGATAAATGGTACTTCTGTTACTGGTACCTCTTCAAATTTAATTACTGGCTTCTCATAGTGATATCCAGTATTTTGATTTTCCAAATTAAATTTCGAGTTTTCATAATTATATCCAGTTGTATATGTGTAACTCGGTACTGCAATTGGTTTTGGTGTAGTTGAAGTAATATAGTTGACAATTGCTGGAGTTTGTTTTGGTATCAAATAGTTGTCAATAATCTTCTTAAAATTATAGCTACTGGCAGTGGGTTGTACAGGTGTCAGATTTTGTTGATTTGTAATGATGAGTGGTGTTGTTGATAGTACCGGCGATGGAGTTGAAGAAATATGAATTTGAGATTTTGGATAATTATAACCTCTTACAGGAATCAATTGTTTTTGCTCGAAAATAGTTGGTACTGTTTCTTGATAAGTGTACCCTGAAGTTGGTTTAGATTCAATTACACTTTGTACGGTTGGTTGGATTGCAATTTTAACATTTTGTTGTTCATTCTTTTCGGCTGTGACCGATTTTAGATTGTTATAACTGTGGAATGTCGAAAATGCTACAACAGGTTGTACTACACTCTGTACTGTAGGTCCTTCTTCGAAGGTAATAGAAGGGTTGGAGTAAGTGTAGCCGTTAAAGCTGGTTCCAGTTTCACTAGGTTGCTTCTGTATCGAAACTACAGGTTGTACTGAGACTGGTGCAACAGGTTGTTGTTCAAGGTTTGTATTTACAGCACCAACTTGGGAACGAGACTTATCCTCAACTATTTGTGAAGCTTCATGATTATTGTAGTTGTGGAATGTTGAGAATGAGACAGCTGGTTGTACCAAAGTCGGGATTGTAGGTTGTACTGCGATTGAAGGTTTCTGATAAGTCGAGTACCATACTGTAGGTTGAACTTTAACAGTCGGCTCTTCCACAAATTGTACAGAAGGTTTTGGATATGAATAACCTACAGCTACAGCGGGCTGTTGTTCAACTACACTTCCGACTTTTGCGAACGATTTTTGATTGTTGTAACTGTGGAAAGTTGAGAATGATACAGCTGGTTGGACCAATGTTTGAACAGTAGGTTGCACATTAACTAACGGTTTTTCTTCCAATTTTATTGAAGGTTTCGAGTAGGTATAATCTTCGACTACTGCTACAGTCGGTTGAACTTTTACAGTAGGTTTCTCCTCAAATTTAATCGAAGGTTTTTGATAGGAGTAACCTTGGAATGTTGGTTGTTGCTTCACAGCTACTGTTTTCGCATAAGCTTGTTCTTCAGTATTTCCTGAAGATTTTTGATTGTTGTAACTCTGGAATGTTGAGAATGAAACAGCTGGTTGTACTAAAGTTGGAATAGTAGGTTGTACTTGGACCAAAGGTTTTTGTTCTAGTTGAATTGAAGGTCTCAAGTAGCTGTAGTTTTCAACTACTGAGACAGTAGGTTGAATTTTCACAATGGGTTGCTCTTCAAACTGAACTGAAGGTTTTTGGTAGGAATAGCCTTCGAATTTTGACACATGTTCAGAAGGTTGCTGTACAACCACACTTTCCACAACTCCAAGTTTTGCAGAAGCATTTTGTTCGGTATTTTGTGAAGCTCTATGATTATTGTAACTCGTGAAAGTTGCGAATGATACAGCTGTTGGAACGGTAGGTTGTACTTTGACAGTTTGCAAAGCAGGTTGTAATGCAACTGAAGACTGTTGTTTAACAATAGATGCAACAGTTGGTTGTATCTTGACTAATGGTTGCTCTTCAAACTGTACCGAAGGTTTCTCATAATGATAGCCGCCTACTGTTAGCTGTGCATTTCCATAACTTTCTTCTACTCCAACATTAGCTGAGTTACTATCGGCTTTAGCATAATAGTTTTGGTAGTTAGAAATTGATATTGCAGGTTCTACTTTTGCAACTTGTTGTATCTTCGAATCAATTCCTTTATTGTAAACATAACCACCATTGATCGTATCAATGTTCTCGTCATTGTAATCACCAGTACTCTTCACCGGAATTTGGACAAATTGCTGTTGTATCGTAGGAATTGCAGTAGCAATCGATATACCAACATTAGAATAATCAGGTGTGGAAGAGATTGAATTTAGATGATTTGTTGAAATATTAGCAACATCAGCAGTACCACTTGAACTTAATCCAGAATTTAAGTTATGATTATTGATGCGATATTGTAATTGTGGAAGATTAGCAACAACTCCACCTTTATAACTTTGGAAACTAGTAGCTGTACTTATACTTGGCAAAGGTATTGAAGTAACTGTAGGTACTGATGGTATTGTAGTAATTGAGATTGGTGATGGTGTCACATGGGCTATAGTATTACTTCCAACACCGTTATGATTAATTTCAACACCACCATCATAGGCACCAACAGCTGAATATCCTCCACTTATAATATTAATATGTCCAGCAATACCATTACCATATTGTGCTGTACTTGCCAATTGACCATTTGAAATTTTTGTTCCATACCCAGAATCTCCAATTATTTGTGCGGAACTATCTTGAACTAAACCATTAATTAGATGAGCATTGTGAACGTTCGTATCGAGTACAGATCCTCCAGAACTTATTTGTGAATTTACATCAATAGTTTGAGTACCATGTTGAATGGCAGCATTGTTTTGGTACACGCTGCTTGTACTTCCAATTTCTTGAGAACCGTACTGATTCGCAACAGTTCCTTGGTAAGAACTAACAATAGCCTTATTTTCTTGAGAGCCAGTACTACCATGATAAACATTATTGCTATTACTTATTTGTTGTAATGCAGCGTTATTTCGATAAGTACTACTAATACCACCAAGTTCATGGGATCCCTGCTGTATGGCACTATTACCTTGACGAACAATATTAATGCCACCATTTTCTTGGTAACCATGCTGTATTTCAGCATTACCATGGTATGTACCACTGGTACTGCCAATAACTAGGTTTTGTTGAGAATGATCACCGAAGTTATTGTGATATCCAGTTTTGAGTAATCCAGCATTTTGTAATGATAGAGCCGCATTAGCTGATAATCCGCCTAAACCAGCATTACTACTAATTATCTTATAACCGTTAGTACCAGTATTAGCTACAATTCCTCCATTACCGACGTTCGTATAAATTTGGGCAACCGGTTCTTGTACAGGACCACTAAGTCCTCCTAAATGCGTTACAGGTAGTACTCCTAAGCCGTGATATTGGTTCAAAGATACAACACCATGACCGGCGGTACCGCCATAAACAACTGCTGAACTAGTTGTATAACCACTAGCACATTTCGGTACTAGCCATGACCATTCGCATAGAAGTCGAGATTGATCAAAAACTAAACCATAAGGACAACGGAACTCATATGCGGCAAGATGTGCTTCGCCATGATCTAAACAGGCGAAGAACCAACGACAGTTCTCAGGATCGGCGTAATAACCTTAAAGAAAAAGAAAAATTTAAGTTTTGGGCAAATAGGTTGGAAATTTTGTTGCTCACCTGGTTCATGTGGACAATTGAATCGTTCTTTTGGTACAGGTGCAATTTCACTACTACCAGCACATGCTGAACCATGTGGTAAATTACCTGGCCATACACAAACCTCAACACGTTCATCGAAAACTAATCCAGCTGGACAATCGAATTCGAAAACATTAAATTCATCTGATAATTGATTGAATTTGACACAACGATAGAAACGATTACAGGACCGAGGATGGACGAAATAGCCTTGTCGGGAACAAGCAAACTCCGTTCGGGAATCCTGCTCAGAAAAAAAAAAATTGCAAAAATCGAAAAATGAAAGTCATGCGATGGCCGGGAATCGAACCCGGATCAACTGCTTGGACGGACGGCAACTATGCCAACCATTACACCACTATCGCATTGGGTTTATGGTAAATTTTCGGATAATCACCTGTCTGATGACGTGAATGTTGCCTTCAACATCGATAACTCTAG
>JAZBGX010001155.1:2220-20714 GCA_037414775.1 Zonitis immaculata
AAGGTTGATTTTTAATATTAAATAATTGATAATAATAATTTTTTTGTTACATATTTATAATCTGAAATAATATAATTTTATGTTTATTGGTCTATTGTCAAGGCTATCAAGTTAATTAAACATTAATAATTAATATTAAGGATCCTCTTTGAAAACAAACCAAAACCAACAACAAAAAATAATAATTATAATTTTCAGACTTTGGACAATGAAACTGGCGAATTCACCGATAATTTAATAAAAATATTAAATTGTGAAACAGGTGAAGAGGAATATCAACCAATTAATAATAATAATAATAATAATAATATTGAAAATTGTCGACCAACTCCATTCAAAATACCATTAAATTATTATCAATATAATAATAAACAACAATATAATGGATCAACTTATACACCAGCTACTGCAATATTATTTTTATTACCGACAACTATATTTTTCTATCCAATATTATCATTGATAATAGTTGGTATTGAAATAATATTACATATTTATGCACATAAAAAAAATAAATTATTACAAGATGAAAATTTATATTATCAAAGTCCTTTACATATAATATGTAAAGAATTTTGTGCATCTTGTCGTGATGAATTATCAAAAGAGAAAATAACGAAAATCCAAGATAAACGTAATGATAAAATACATAAATACGATTTTGATACGTACACTAGAATAGTTACATAATTATTATTATTATAGGGAAGAAATAAAGTTATTTTACTAATTAGCTAGTGCGGTCCGGGTCAATAGTATGATAAGGTTTTAGAAAAAGGGTCACTCCATTTGTACAAAAACCACAGAAACGCAAGCTTTTTGGGGGACGACAATTGTTATTGACATAATACTTTTTTACTGCATCGGGCATCGAATATCTTAGGCCGGCCCTGTTTCCAAACCTTGCCATATTCTCGAGTAACCTGACAACGCTAGCTAGTTATTATATCAACTATATAGAAGAAATCGTTTGTTTTTTTTCCCTTGTACACCACTCGAATTATTTGTAATTTAAAATTTCTTTAGTTGCAAATTTACAAATCGTATGGAAATCAGTTTGTATCATACATCGCCAATATTTACATTTACCCCATATTACAGCTGGATAATTTGGACTTTGTATACCATGGAAAATACGTGCAATTGCACGACCCGTAAAATCATTATCACGATAAGTCGATATTAAACCACGTATATTATTAATTAAACAATCTTCATCGATTAGATTATTATTTGTTAATTGAATTGTTGCTAATGGATCGTAATTATTGAAATAATTACGTATTTCCATTTTTAATTTATCACTTCTATCAACAATAATATCATCATTTAAACATTGTTTATACGAATCAAAAGCCACATCTTTTAATGTTTGATGTAATGCATATAATTGTAATAACGACGTTTTTTCTTGATTTATCGTTTGATTATATAAATTATCTAGTGCTTCATCTAATTGTTGATCAGTTAAATTGCCAGGTGCTAATAGACGGAAACCTAAATTTTTAAATTGTATTGTCAATTTTGAACGTTTCGGTTGACCATTAACTATAATAGAATATTAAATTATTATAAAACAAAAGAACAATACCATAATTATACATACAGGAAATCCATTCAAGATTCTTCAATTTCAATTTACATATACCACTATCCCAACCAATTGTTGCTGCTATATCAACAACTTTAAATTCAATAATATTATTTAATTTTTGATTGTTGTTTTTCTTATATAAAACTAAAGCCATAGCTAGAGGTGGACAATTTTTTGCAGCCTTCTCAATCTCATTATAACCACCATACGATATAACTTTACATATTGTATAAGCCGGACTTAATAATTCTATATAATTATTTGTATGTAATTCCAAATAACATAATAATGTCGATATATTCTCTTCAGTTATATCCAATAATTTTACAGTATCTTCAATTGAGAATGCAACTTCATGTTTTGGACATTTCGATTTACACGAACATTTTATAAAGATTTGTTGTAATAATTTCCGTATAATATAACGATCGATTGTATTCGAATAGATATGCCGTTGTAGTTCGTATTGATCGTTATTTTTTGGATCTAAAAATAAATGACAATGTGCTGGTAAATTGTCACGACCGGCTCTACCAATTTCTTGTACATAACTTTCGAAATTCTTCGGCATATTATAATGTATAACAGCACGTATATCCGATTTATTAATACCCATACCAAATGCTACAGTAGCTACAACAATACGTAACTCGTTCGACATGAAATTCTTTTGGATTGATTTCCGCTTTGCTGCTGATAAACCGGCATGGTACGGCTCAGCAGCCACACTAAATCTCTTCCTTTTATTATTATTATTATTATTATTATTACTACTACAATATTGTAGAGTTGTTCGTAGATAATTCGCAATACGATTACATTCTTCACGTCTTGTACAATAAACAATAATACTTTTAAAATTTTGAAATTTCTCCGATTGTATTAAATTCAATAAAGCTAAATCTTTATCTAAATCTTTAGATACGGACAATTGTAAATTATTTGGTAATGGTATATCGCTGATAACACCATTTTCACCATCTATTATATTTAAATGATCAATTATACTGTACATTGTTGTTTTCGTTGCTGTAGCTGTTAAACCCAATATAGTTTTAATACCGATACGTTCACGTAATACACGACATATCATCAAATAACTTGGACGGAAATTGTGCGACCATTGCGATACACAATGGGCTTCATCAATACAAGCAAACGCTATCGGTGGTAATTTCCTTAAAAACGAACCTAACCCTAGAATCAACAAAAATCAAACAATGATAATGTTAAATATAGAACTACTTACAAGATGACCGTTCACCGGCTATTACCGCTTCCGGTGATACTAATAATATTGATAAATCACCAGTTGTTATCGATTCAATAATTTTATCACGTTTAATTTTTGTTTGATTCGTATGTAAACAGGCAGCTTTCAAAAATGATGGTATACTATTAATTTGGTCTTCCATTAATGATACTAAAGGTGATATAATTAATGTTATACAATGTTGTTTTTTATTATATAGATAAGCTGGTAGTTGATAGCATAAACTTTTACCAGAACCAGTACTCAATGTTACTAATGTTGATTTGCCTGATAATATACGCATTATTGTTAATTCTTGTCCTGGACGAAATTCGGAATGACCGAATTTTTTTAAAACATCAAACACCTCATCGGGAGTATCTAAAATTAATCGATTCATACAATAAATTTAAGCTATTATTTAAATTATTACCAATCAAACTACCATCTGGATTCAAATCGAAATATGGCTGTACGATGTCTTTATTATCGATAAATTGTTGTAAATTCAAATTAACCACTTCTTTTTCTAAACGTAAAGCTTCCGTCAATAAATCATCATTATCATCGTCATCGAATAAATCATCATCTTCGCTACTATTATCGTTTTGTTTAGAACAATTCGGTTTTCTTGTAGCGAAAACACTATTTTGGGCCATTTCGGCCGCTTCTTCTAAAGTTGGTCCACAAACATTCTCATCAACATCATCATCATCATTGATATTACCGACTAAATCTAATAGTTTATCACTTTTATTTTTCGGACAATTCCTTGCGAAATGTCCATCTTCATTACAATTGAAACATTTCAATACACCACCATCACAACCATTTAAATCTAATAAATTCGCTTGATTGAATTTCTTCTTACTTTTCCATTGTTTCTTTTTAAATTTACTGAAAGTCATCGTTTTTTTACCACGACAATAAATTTTCTTTTTCAAATTAATCGTAACGTAATTATCATTCAATGTACCATTCTTGATTTTATCTTCTAATTTTGATGATTTTATTATTGATGATTGTTGTGGATTATCATCATTATTGTCGTCTATTGAGCTAAATAATTTTTTAAAATTACTACATCTTGCTACCGCTTTTCTAGGTTTTATCGAATATTCTAATTCATAATCGGAATCATCGTCATTTCCACAAGTTTCTTCTTCGATTATCTGCAGTTTTGTTCGTTTTATTGTCGATTTCCTAACGGATTTCCTAACCAAATTCGAATCATTACAAATTTCCGGTAGTTTCGTTTCAATAATTTGTTCATTTCCATTCGACTCATCAACGTGATTACGTTTTATTTCATCTGTAGCTTTAATTTCTTTATTAAAATCATTAATTTTGAATTTCTTACTAAACTGCATCGATTCATCATCTGAATTATCAACAATATCATCACTATTATCATCTGAATTGTGATTAGTCGTTATAGTTGATGATAAATCATTAGTTTGTTCAATTCGTGCTACCCAATTTTTATCAACCACTTTCAAATTTCCATAATTATCATTAATAACACTTTGTATAAGATTTGTCGGTTGTGTTGTAATACCATCTTTTCTATCAATAATTTTAATTGAATTACCACAATTTGTTCTAAATAAACCTTCAAATGATAATGGTAAATTATTATTATTATTATTAGTCGATTGTTCATTATTAATTTTCAAATTCGGTTGTGATAATGATAGTTCATTACTACAATTATCCAAATTGATATCACTATTTTTACGTTGTGTAAATGATAAACTTTTACGTGGATTGCGTTTGGAAAATTTCGAACCGCAAAATATTTTCTGTGCAAATGTTGTATTCAAATTTGTTGTTTTTACCTTATTAGATTTCTGATTATTTTCATCAATTTTACGATCTAATTCAAAACTCCAAACATTTTTAACTGTATTATCATTATTATTATCGATATTATTCGAATCTATTTGTTGTCTATTATCGATATTTGTAGGTTGTTGAATTTCATCATCTTCATCCCAATTGAAACCATCGACATCTTTGAAACTTTGCTCTAATACTTCAGTTTTTAATTGGAAATACTTTTTATAAGCATTACGTACATCTTGATTTGCTTCTCTTATATCCAACTATAACAATATAATTGATTAATTAAAAAAAAAAAATAACACAATAACTTGTTTACTAACTTTTGAAGGTAACCTATTATGTAATTTTTTAAAGTTATGCTCCCATAATTTTACAACATATTTACATTTATTATAAGTAGCTTGATCTTCTGGTGATGTGAATGTACTCATTTTTCAATTATTTTGAACAATTTAACTTTTTTCAATTGTTATGGTTAATTGACAATCGCCATTTTAACTAGATTTCGCGCCACAATTACAGTACTACCAACCCAGAATGGCCAGATTGTTTGCGCAACTCACAGTTTTTACGTACAAAAAAAGCGCCAAATTCAAAACATCTCGCTTTCTGTGTGTTCAACGAAACATTGGGCTAAGAATATTACGATATATTACAAATAAAATCAAGAGTATTCGATAATATTATCAAACAAAATAGAGTTGACGTATAGATTAGGAAATTCAGTTGTTTTTAGGTAAATGTCAAAAATCGCCCAATTTGCGATTTGCGACTTTGTTAAAAATTTTGTCGCCCAATCTGGTCACACTGCTACCAACCGAAATAGCTACATTATTGAAAAGAAATTTAAAAATTATAATTTATAATAATTTAGTTTTATTCTGTTTATTCTATTTATAATTCAGATAATCAATCAAATCGATGGATAAATAAATAAATAAACAAATAATAGGAGATATAAATTCAATTTTAGCGCATGTGTTCTACAATGTTGGATAGTGTTTTGTTTTTTTTTAAAATGTTTTCCAGCGCCTGCGTTTTTATTCAAGAATATCCAACATTTTTTTGTTAAACGTGTTTTGATAAAAAATTTATATTTTTAAATAATTAATTACCATAAAAATAGATAACCATACGTTTTAATTGATTATTTTGATTCATAATTCCGTTTTTTTGATAGAGATGGCTTGTATCGGAAATAATTGGTTAGTATAAATAAAAAAAAATTCTAACCTGAGAGTTTTCTTATCGTTCTTTTTTATTTTGTTTTTCAAGTGGTTCACAATTCCAAGAAAATGATGATTTAGATTATGTAGATATCCATGGTAGGAATATACGTGCTGTTATTTCTGAACGAACTGGTGAAATTCTTATACCGTTGAATGAACTTCGCCAAACTGGCTTCAATATTTATCGTAAAAGCCAATATAATAAGCTTTTAATCGATGATAAGTATGTTAGTTTTGTTTGTTAATCTGGACAATTGTTGAGATTTTTTCTTTTCTTTGAAGGCAATTTAATCGTGAATTCGATATGTATCTGTTGGATTGTGCAAAAGATTATTGTTTCAAGAATCAGTTGAATTTCGATGAAACACAACTATTAAAAAGTATCGATAAGTAAGTTTTCCTATCTAATAATAATATAATATCTAATTTTTGTTGAATTCTAGATGTCGAAAAGCTTTAATTAACAATAAAAATGATAATAAATCATCAGATACATCAAATAGTTTTCTAAAAAATCGTATAATTCAAGATAAATCCGAAGATTCATTGCAAATACAAATTAAACAAAATACGACATCGAATTTAACACAAAAAAATCTCCATGACCATAATAAACGTTTTAGTGCTGATAATAATAATTTGAAAACAACACAGCAACAACAACAACGTCGAAGTTTAGATCAAACCAAATTACCAACTCATAATGATAATAATAATAATAATAATAATAATAAAGAAAATAATTCGTTGTCATCACCAAATCAATTCGATAAGAAACAATTGCTATTACGACAACCTAAAACAAAAGCTGAAGATTTATCACCATCAAAATCAAATGGTTCAATCTCAAGTAATGAAGTGCCTCCGAAAAAAAGATCAATAATAAGTACAGTCGTATTAAATTTGGGAACATTTTATGAAGTAAATTATTAATTAAAAACTATTTATTCGTAAAATTGATTTAATATATGGGTTTACTTTTTTGTTCTAGGTATGTGTATCGTTTATTGAAAGTAAAGGTACCGTTGCTTGGGTACAACTTAAAGATGATTTATCGACATTAGAAGAGATTTTTATAAAAGTTGATGAATTTGCTAAAAAACAAACACCAGTTAATAAACCTGAAATAGGTAAAATCTATGCTGCTTTAGATGAAGGACATTGGTAAATTCTCCAAACAATTGTTATTATTTAATAAATTTATTAATATTTGTTCAATAGGTTCAGATGTAAAGTGAAAAAAATCGATCCATTAACAGTATTTTTCATTGATTATGGTAATGTAGTTGAAGTAGATGCAGTCCGTCCATTATCAGATGAATTGATTAATATGCCACCACAAGCTATTAGAATTTCATATAAATATCCCAGTGTACATTTAGAAGAAGAATTTCGAATTTGTACACAAAGACGGGTATTTAAATTGAACAATTTGTTTGCTTCATTTGGGAATATATATATATTTTTTTTGTAGTTTGACGATGGTACTTACTTTGTTGCGATTTTTAAAGACAAGAATCAACAAAATGGAGACACAATGTTAAAACAAAACGGCATCAAATCGAACCAAAGTGAATTTAAATTGGAAAAATCACTACCAACACAATCGCAATTGAATGAAGCAAAAGACGATGAAATTGTCGAATATTTCGATTCATTAGAACCTATTGAAACTTTAACCAATGGTATAATAGTGAAAATTGATAAATTCAAAAAAAATAAATTAACATTGAGAACTAGGCAATCGTATGTGTCATGGAAAAAAGTCGATGAAAAATTGGCAAACATTGAACGTAAGATTGTTTATAATTGTTTATACAGTCTAGGAAAATCTACCCTTATCTGATAATGTCTTAAGATTTTATTATAACAAAAAATGTGAGACTCCATTGGCATTCAGAACAGTACGGCTGCAATTACCTTCAATCAATTAATTTATAATTACTAAGAGGAAAGCAGGGCGTCGGTGGAGCGGCCTTAAGGTACGACCATGAACGTTTCAATTTAACCTAATACACGTATTTGCGCTTGGGGGCTCCTAGGTTACAAGAGGTGATAGTCCGGAAGCTTTTAAACACAGAAGAGAAATAGACCAGTCGTCCCTCTTAGAAGTAATGAAAAAAGATGATTCCCGGGGTAAAGGTAGGTGTAAATGGTTGGTCAAAAATACTTAAGGCCGTGTACAGTTACAGTTAAGTAAAGTTAGCTTATATCATTCATTTGTTAATACTTGTGCGCCTCCTTAAAACTTTTTTTTGCAAGTATATGGGGGAAAAATGTTTATAGACTGCCCAGTCCTTGAAACTTGCTCTAGCATTACTAACATTTTCTTCAAATCATAATTCCGCTAAACTGTCGTTGCTCTTATCATTTTACTGTCAAAATAAATTTTTAAACCTTGAAAAAATGGACCACTCCAGCAAAGGCTTAATGACTTCTTAGGACATCTTAAAAATTATTATTGCGAAGAAGTGATAGTCAAGTTTTCAGCTGATCAACAGATAAGGGTAGATTTCTCTAATGCCAGATCGTAGACTATTGGAAATCATTGTAATATAAATGTTTAATTGTTATTTATTTTTTTAGCTGTTCTATTGAGTGATATTAAAATCAATCAATTAATATTATATAAAAATAATAAGGAAAATTGTTTTTATCGTGGCAAAGTAATTAATTTAGTTAATAGTGATTTAATTAAAATTGATTATCTTGATTATAATGATGATGATGTTGTACCAAAAAAATCAGTATTTGCAATAAGTGAAGAATTAACTAAAATACCATTAACTTATATACCAATTCAACAATATTCAAATCTTTTCAATAAACCATTGAATCAACAACAAGAAGAATTTATAATGGATCATATTAAAAATGGTACAAAATTTATTGTGGTATGTGTTTCAAAAATTTATTATAAATAAGAAGAAGGAACGATCAATTTTCAATTTTTTTTCTTTTTAGGAAATTAATGGTGATAAATTCGATTTAAAATATATCGATCAAGATAGAAAAGAATCAAAATTATTAGATAAACTATTTGGATCGTATATAAAATTAGATGATTTAGAAATACAACCACTTGAATTGGGCAAAAAGGAATATGTGTGTGTTTCATTAAAAGATTTCAATCTAACAATTTTACAAAACGACGATGCTCTTCTAGACGTCCATTTATCTGAAACTGATAATGATATACCATATGAGCCGGAAATCAATGAAGTTTGTCTTGGATTTTTCGATGGTAAAATAAATGATTTGATAATACAATTTTTTCTTTAAATAATAATAATAATTGTAGATGGTTGGTTCCGTTGTGTTGTTAAATCGATAAAAAACAAAGAATACCATGTAAAATTTATAGATTTCGGTAATAATTGTGTATTGAAATCAAACAATTTACGTAAATTACCAATTGATATGAAATTAATTCCAATATTAGGATATCCAGCTAAATTAGTTGGTTTATCAGAAAGATTCAAAAATCAATTGGATGAATTGTTTATTGATAATAATTTATATGAAGTTGATGTGAAATGTTTTAGTAATGGTGTTTATGAAATTGAAATACCAGCTCTGTATGAGCAAATTTTAAATTGAGAAAAACTACCCACTTAATTTTCTTGATTTTTTCCCTCTACTATTATCATTAGTATTTTTTTATTTTTACATATAATAGTTTTATTAAGAATTATGTTTTGTTTATAATCGACTGCCTTCTTATAAACTAAATGTTTATCAATAATTGTGATATTTTAATCTATGTAATGTAGAATTATCCTTTACTGTCAAATTTCGATTTCCTTAGATATTATATACGTATATAGATAGCTAAAGAGTGGCCATATTGATTATATTGAACTTGAGCCAGAAAAAATGTATACAGATAGAAATTGGCTCGTTTCTAAAATTAATTCAATCATATTGATTTTTACGCAATTATAAATTTCTATATTATTTCTGGAAATTATTCTAGAAATATGCAAAAGGTATTTTTTCCCACAATGCAATGGAGTGTACGATTCAGGAATAACAGAGAAGGAAGATACAAACGCTATGTGTTAAAAAGAGTTGAACAATTGTCGATTTTAGCAATCTCGGTGTATAATCTATCTATTAAATGAATTAACATAACCTCAATTATTCAGCAAAGTGTTTTGTGAATAAAATTGAGATAAAATTATGAAAAATAACAATGAATCGTTGTATAAAATGTAAAAACTGTCGTAAAATATTAATCGATTTAGACGAATATAAATCATTATTGATAAAAGTTCATAATATCGAAGCAAATTCGGATAATTGTAATGCTGATGATAATGTGATTTATTTAGATGAAGATAATTTACCACAATGGATTTTACAATTAATTGCAAATCAACAATGGTCGAAAGGACGTATTAATTGTTTATATTGTAATTATAGAATTGGTAGTTACGATTTTGTGTCTGGTTTGAAGTGTAATTGTTCGAAATTTACAGTTCCACCTGTACATTTTATTAAAAACAAAATCGATTTAAATATGAATTAAAAATTTATATTATTAGAAAAATACAATTATTAGACTACAAATAATAACAAGAAGAAAAACCATGTACCAAATTTTTTTTTGAAATACAATATAAAAGCTTATTGATTAAACAGCAATTTCCAGAAGACCTTGCTACGGTTTTGTCATATTTTTGATGATAGATGAGCATTATATTTTGGTATTTTGTAATTATTATTATTGTTGTTTACAACCACCCTCTTTACTTTTCTTTTTCTGTTTCTTTTCCAAAGAAGCAGTACGACGTTGTCCCTGAATTGGCATATAAGGCGGTACAGCATTTTCATCGTCAATTTCTGTTAAATCAGGTGATGGTAGTACAATACCAGGACTACTAGATGTACTTGTTGTAACTGTACTTGATGATGTTTCAAAACTCGAAGACGATGGTATACCAATATTATTATTGCCATTATTATTAGTAACAGTTCGACGTGGATATGTTGGATCTATTGCTATAGCTATATTGATATGTTGTGGTTCTTGATCATCGAGTTCTGGATCGGGAAGACGTGGTTTATTGATTCGATTTAGAGGCGCTCTGAAAATTTGTAAAATTAAATAATTCGATAAAAAAATTATAATAAGAAATTAAACCTTAAATCAAGATTTGTTGGGCGTACAGCAATCAATCCTGTATCGTTCAATTTCAAATTATTAAGTCCATTAATGACTTTGTCTTGATTTGTTGTAATTGGTAGTACATCAACTGGTAAACTATAATTAATATCGTCATCTTGATTTGGTAGAGCATAAGTATCTGACGTTGTATATTTCGATGGTCTTGGTGTTTGTATTAAATCAGCTGGATATGAATATGAATCATCTGGCATTAATTGGTTTTGTTCAATATTATGTTGTTGTTGTTTTTTAGCTAAAGCCTTTTGTTTGGCACGTTCTCTAGCCCGTTTAGCTTTATTACGTTCACGTTCTTGTAATAATTTAGCTAATTCTTTATCTTGTGCTTCAATAGCTAATAAACGATCACGATTTAATATAGAATCTTCCATTTTATCTTCTTGTTCTTGTAATTTCCTAGCTAATTCGGCATCTTTTATTTCTTGTAATTGTTTTTCAGTTAATTCGTCCAATAATGGTAAACCAATATCGATATCGATACGATCTAAATCAGTATTTTTTGTGATGGTATCGTCATTTTTATAAGGTACTGTATATAGGTCGTTTTGTTGTGTTATTGGTAAAGGCATCGGTTTCGATTGTCGACGTGGTGTTGATATAAAACGTTCATCATTATTATCAATAATCAATTGTCTAGCAATATTTTGATCGCGATTTTCGATGATACGTCGTTTTTGGCGTTCTTCACGTTCCAATTGATCAGCTAATTGTTTAGCTATAATTTGATCGTGCTGTTCTTGTTCGGCCAACATACGTTGATATATCATTGCTGTTTGTTCAGCTAATTCTTGTTCGCGTAATTGTTCAACTTGTGCCCTAGGATAATCTTCACGTACTAATGCATTACGATAACGATTACCTGATAAATGTTCGGTAATTTCTTGATTTTGTAAACGATAAGCTAATGCACCATCTTCACGTACCATCCATTCTTGGCATACTTCGTTGACACGACCTTTTGGTAGGACATCACCTTCTTGCACCTCGGTCTCCGCCATTACAAACAATTAACTCTTTTATTATTAATAATAATAATGATAAAAAATTGAGTGAATCATAATATTACGATAATCATTGGAAATTTTGTTAATATTCCAATTCAATTTAATCGTATTTACCAGTTTTGTTCAACTAAAACAATTATAAGCGTCGATAAATCAATTTCAACTTGATTCACATTGGTAATTATGAATAAAACACAATAATATGTGAAAAAAATAAAAATAAAAATAAAACAACAAGGAAACTCTTGCTGAAGGTAAATGGACTACAAATGTCTTCTTGACGTATTAGTACAGCGGGAAATTCAAATTATCCACAATTCAGCCTTCACATGACCTTTCGTTTACAGCCTCCACTCGAAATACCAGAAGAAAAAAAACTAAATATTCATTATTTCTTCATCATTCCTAGTTGTTTTCGTTTCAACAACTGAAATATGTAATAATGTGGGCTTTTCTGAACGAGAAAAACTGATAATTAGAATAAATATGGGTAGATTTTCCGATAATAAATGATTTATTGTAACAGAATTCCGATAATTGAAATTTCAATCGAATATCAACCAAAAGTTTTCCACTCGATTTTCCATTTCTATTATCTAATCATAAGTTGGAGAATTTTCTTACATTTTCCAGTTGTTTCTATATATTGGTTTTTGATTCGATAATGTATGAATTTTCAGGAAAAATTTCCACAATCTTTTCAATGAAATCAATAATTTCCAAATTGTTTTCTTTAAAATACGATTTATATGGTTTTGAATTTTTCGTGAAAATTTGTTTTCTTGTGCTTCTGATAATATTTCCAGATGAATTATTTGATTATAACAACGATTGTTGTAGTGAATTTGGAAAATGGATATTTTCTTGAGAAAATTTCCAGGAAAACTCCAAATTGACTTTTCTTTATTGAGAAACAATTGGGATTACAAATTTTCCCAGTCAGAAATTTTTGTTTTTATTTTTCTTCGTGTATTCGAAATTTTGCTAGAATTTATATTGTTTTCCCTTTAAAAGAGATTTTCCACAAAATTCCCACAATGACTATTTTGAAATTATATGGAAAACTCAGTCAATTCCAATTTATTTTCTTTGGAATATTTCCGATTTGTTTTCCTTGGAAGATTGCTTTGAAAATTATTAATATTAGCTTTGATTTTCCTGTGGAAAATGGGAAATTTTCTAATGGCAAAATATGGAATTCAGATATTTTAGTTTTCACTAAGGTTTTATATTTTGTTTTTTGCATAGTTTTAAACAAAATATAATAAAAACATTGATATATCCTGGAAATTACAAATTAGGCTTTTCCTTATTATGAAAAAATGGAATTTTCCAATAGGAAATTGTTTATATGAATTTTTTCAAAAATATACAAGGAAATTTACAGTTTTTCCAGTAACAAATCTTGAGTTTTATTTTTAAATTTCGTCCATTTTCTAAATAAATCAAAATTTTCTCTTGCAAAAAAAAGATTTTCCAATAATTATCCATAACTTTGAAGTTGTCGTGAATTTTCTTTAACATTTTACTTTATTTTGTTCGGTTACCAATAAATTACTAATAATTCCGGGAAAATTCCAAATGTGGTTTTTCTTCAAGTTTTCTCTAGAAAAAATGATTTTCCATTTTCTTTTCAATTTCTCATGAAATCTCTTCGCTATCTCTTTTTTTTATATAATTATATTTTTGTTTGCCAGTAAATATTCGATAATTTAGGCAACACAAAATACAGCAATCCGTAACGCTTGCGCTTTTAAAAAAATCCACTGGCGCGTATCTAATTCCAAACAAAATCTGAATCCCCATTCTGATTTGTTGTTATTTCTTTTACATTCTTTTTTGTTTGTGGTTATTTCTTTCAAGTCTCTCCAACTGCCTATAGTTTTGTTGTTCACATTATACCAACAACAGCTCTTGTTTGTATTCTATATCGATACCATCGCCACCACAACAACAAAAATAACAACCGGAAAAAAATTAACATCACCCCTATCAACAAACAAGCCGGCTGTATAATTTATTTGATAATCCAAAAATTGTGCACCGAAAAATTCTAGAGTGTTTATTATTTATAGAAATAAAATGAATTTTTGAAAATTGTCTCTATAATAATAAAAAAGTATTAATTAAAGATGAGTAGTGATAAAAATAATTTGTTTGAAGATTGTGATTATAAAAGTTGTTTTGCACGATCGATGGCAGTCAATTCACAATATAAATTAGCGAAATATCTAGACCAAGACAAAACGAACAAAGATGACAATGATCATAGAAAAAATGAAATTAAATTCATCGAACAATTGCCGTTACAACAACAACAACAACAACAAGATAATAATACCCCAATTGGAGAGATCAAATTAAGGAAGGTGCGTATAATTTTTACCAAATTTCTAACAGAACGAAAAAAGAATTTGGCACTTTTTCTCTACAACTCCACAAGATAGATCCTTATCGTTTCTAACAGGTACAGATGATAAGAGGTCCTAACTAAATTTTGTATATATGTATAGTTGGACTTTCTATTTTCGTTTTGTTTTTTTTTTTTGAAGGAATTTTCCAAACAAACGAAAATTAATTATAATTACAATATTATAAAATAATAATAACAACCTTCGGTAATTTCCTCTTTTGCAATAGAATTTTTCATTTGAATCGTAGGTGGAACAGTAGTTGTAATTATTAGAAAAAAAAAACAACTCTTTATTGTTTTGTTTCAAAGTTAATTATTTTTGATAAGAACAACTTATTTTTTCGAAAAAAAAAAGAATAATTTTTTAATCCGTATTGTTTGTTGTTGAACATGAACTCCGTGAACCACCCCAGACCGGAACTATGGTGACTGAGTAACACCATAGGAAAACTTCCATATCAAATCAAACAACATACGCATATATATTTTTGTACAGATTACTAAAAAAAAATTAAACAAAAAAGAAAACAATGAGTTTATAATATAATATAGAAAAAGTCTAATTCTACGAGGAGTGATCCAAAAGTGATCTAAATTAATCGTTCATCAGATAATATAGTCTCACTCGGTCTATCCCTTGTCTGAATCTCTCAATCTTGACTCTCCTAAAATACGTCTACATTTCGTTATTATCTTCAAAATTTTTTAACACCGGAGCTGCTCTCTCCAATGCCGTAACGATAGGGTGTGGTGAAGTACAGTTTGGAAGTTTCTTAGAATAGTGGTACTATAGTAGATCATATTCGAGTTAGAGTATTCAATACTCAGTTCGAAGTTGTGACGCTAGCGCTTCAAGCAGAAGGCAAAAGTCCGTTCCTCCTTACGACACTGCTGCTGTTTAATTAAGCCTCTTCGAAAAAGTAGAAGGCGCTGGAAGTTACATCTGTGATGTATAAGTAATTCGAAGATCGCTTTTCGCAACCATTGCAACTTCGGTTTTGTGTGCAGTTGTGTTGTTCTGGCGAAACAGCTTGCGGTTCGCTTCGTCTTCTTTTGCTGATAGCTCTGCGCAATCTTCTGACTGGATCCGCGTAGGATAAGAGCCTGTAATAGTGGCTCGGTTTTCTCAGTAATTGGTACTTGCGAGTATAAATGTCTTTGGTGTCGGAACCAAGTCCATTATCAAAAATCTGTCCCGACCAGCCTGGTATTATTCAAAAGATGATCTTGATATGTCGACTCGTTTCTTTTTCGGTTCGGCAATTAACATTCTGGATACTCAAATTGCCGACACTTTGATCATGTGGCGCTCACTGCTGAAAACTGCCGCATACGATCGCTGTAACCTTAGCTAAAACTAGATTTTCGATTTTTTTTTTCCACAAGAGACGTAGATAGTCGTCTTGCGCTATATGCTCTTCTGTGGATGTTTTGTCTAGCTTGACATACTCGCGGCAACGTGCAACTGTAAATTATGGAGCGGGCAATTACTTTTTGATTAGACCTCGTATTTTATTTAAAAAAGACAAACACAAATAAAATGTATAGGCAAATTGATTGGGAAACCCTCATAATTTTGAAAACCGAATGTAATGAAAATTTAATCGATTTTCAATAGTGAAAGTTGGATTTTTTCGCAAAAAAAAAATTATTATAATGTGGAACGAATTAATAAAATTGAAGAAAGCTTTTCTTTAAATCCTTTTTGTTTTTGTTTACAATTCTCATAAATTCAATTGTTTATGAAAATCTTCTTCTCCCACAATTAGTAGATACGGTAGACTTTCATTTTTTTTTTTTTCGATATTTCCACCAATATTTTCCGTATAATTGGATTTTGTTGGTTCATTATAAAATAGAAATAACAACACAAAATGTGAGAATTAATTAACGTAGACAGGAAGGTAACTTGTGTTTATAATTTTTATTTATAGGTCTAGTGAATGAAATTTATGGGCGCAACATTTGGCCCACCCAAAAAAAACCGAACCAAACCAAAACTTAATTCTCTCAATATTATTATTTGTTGTATTCAATTTGTAATTTTTCGAATATAACAATAAATTATTCGGTTATTGCGGCCAAAATCTGTATTTTGTGATGTTGATGAAAATGATTCCAGAAATGTATGGAATCTGTTTTAGAAAGAAAAAAGTAGTCAGTAGCCTTTGAAAGAAGTGACAATTTATTGTTAGCTTTTTTTGTTCTGGAAAATTATAGACAGATGGAATGTAAATTTGCCAAAGGTATATAATTAAGTCGTTATTTGTTGTGTCCAGCAGCTGTTTTCTATTTAAAATCCTGTTCAACTTAAAGTTTAGTGAGGATGTGGTAAGATCAGGATGATTACGAAATTTTGCCTGGAAGGCTTTTTACGTAATTGAGGCGGTTATAACACTTTTTGTTTTATTTTAATTTTTTTGGGTAATTTTTAGATTTTTGGCTGTCGCTCAGATTTCGTATTTTCTTCAAGTTTTCCAGAGATTTACTATTTAGGAATTTTCAATAAAATTTTCCATGAAAATTCGCAATAATTTCGAAATGAAATCACCACTGTTTCGTAGATTAGTTTTCAAATTTTTGCTTTTGTTTTCTTCCATTTCCCAGTTTAAGGTCAACAATTTTTCATTTCATTAATTGGATGAGATAAATATTTTTTAATAATTAAAATTCTTTCACGATTTGAGGAGGCAACTGTTTTCCCGGCTAATTAAAATTTATTTTCCACCCAGATTATTGATAGTTATTTTCAAGTTTTTCAGTTATTTCAGAAATTCCTTTCTAGTTGGATTTTGTACAAGAATTACGAAAAAAAAACCACTATAAAGAAATATTTTCCATAAAATTCCCGATTTCCCAGGAAAATCGCTCATTTTTTTTAAAGAAAAATACTTTTCTAATAATCAAAGGAAATCTACAATTTTTCGTATAATTATATTTTCAACGAAACCTCTCATTATGACGGACTCTTCCCAAAACCGGACATTTTCTAATTCCGCGAACTTCTGATTCCATTAGGCAAAACCTCTCTTGGATTGACACACTCAATGAAGTTTTTATTCCATAAGGTAGAACCTCCCTTGAGAGAACACACCCATTGTTTTGGCACTTTTCGTTTACCTGTTAGAGTCCGCCCAAGAGAGGCTTTACTGTAATTGATAATTTTTTATTCAAAATTAATTTTTTATTGCGTTTTTTTACAACCCAACTGAAACGAA
This sequence comes from Zonitis immaculata, assembly GCA_037414775.1. Taxonomy (NCBI): domain Eukaryota; kingdom Metazoa; phylum Arthropoda; class Insecta; order Coleoptera; family Meloidae; genus Zonitis; species Zonitis immaculata. The sequence goes on from JAZBGX010001155.1 coordinate 19,964, forward strand.
AAACGATAAAAATTTCAGGAGGAAACATTTTTCAGGCTCAATCAAATTGATTTTCAGATATTTTACAGATTTTTTTCTAATTGTATTTTTCACAAGAATTTAACGACGGTTCGAAAATTTACTTGGTTTTTGTGTAATTTTTTGGTTTAAATAATAATTAAGATGAAACTACAGGAAAATTTTGCATATTTTTCAGCATTTTTCAGGAAAATTATTGATTTAATTATATCTACACATTTTACTACCTGGAACCTGTTATTTTAAAAGGTAAGGCCTTTCTTGTCGCTTCCCCATTGGTGCCCGCTCAAGAGAGGTTTTACTATAATTCAGAAATTTGCGGAAAAATTATTTTTCTCAACCCAACCAAACAAGAAAAACGATGCAAATGTAAGAATTAAACTTCGAACCTTTTATTTTATGAGACAAAGCTTCTCTTGTCATTTTCCCTACTAGCGCCCGCTCAAGAGAGGTACTACAGTAATTTAAAATTTTTCAGAAAAAATGATTTATTCAAAATTAAGTTTCAAGTAAATTCCAGTCAATCTTCAAAAGTTTTTGTATGAAATTTGTTTATTTTTCAACATTGCCAAACTGTACTATTTACACTGAAATGTGTCACTCACTTGTCCCATACTACGATGAATTAAGGACGGTTCTTCTTGTAAAAGACAACAAAAGCTACCCTGAATTGGGTCGGTATATCCTTCATTTTCCGTCCTAAACCCAAGTGCGCTCGTGGTGGGTGCGTTTT
>JAZBGX010001156.1:4256-20704 GCA_037414775.1 Zonitis immaculata
CAATAGTCGATCCTTTCCTGTAAAGTACCACGTAACCATATCGACATGGCTGTTAAAAATTTCTCCATTGTCAGGCTAACTGGTCCTTTTTCGAAAACAGCATAAATACGATCCATTAATTTACTATCGGTCATATCTAAAGCGTAATGTACGAATTCGAGTAATTGTATTCTTGATACACTACCGCCACCTTCTTTTTGCATTTTATAAAACATTATCATTAAACATTGTAATTCGCGTACATTGAAATGTAATTTTTTAACTAAACGTTGTGTTAATACAGAATATTTTTTCAAAAATCGTGTCTCTTCTAATGCATCTAGAGATGCATCGAAATTCTCTCCAAAAGACATTTTCAATAAGTTTCGCTTATGTTAATATGAATCATTCATGACAATCTGAGTTACTTGATTTTTTTTTTGTCGTTATATTTCTAGGTAATAACGTGAATAATTGAAGGAGTCAAGTTGGATTTGCAGGAAGAAGAAAGAAATCAAGCTGAAGAACATCACGGTAGCGAAAAAAAATATTAAAAATAATGTTGGATTCAAGGAGTGTATTACTGCTGCATCTCATTTTATGGTAAATCGCATAATGCTCATGTATAAATTCATATTCATTGCTGGGGGTTCGTATTTCAGGTTTGTTAAGTGTTTCTATATATTCTGGAAATAGTAATTTTCTTTAGAGTTCAAATATTCCAAAATTACAAATCGAGCACTTTCGAATGCTTACAGACTTAAGTTTGTACATCTTCATATTATAGTACATTTTTTATTTAAAACAAAAGGAACAGTTTTGTTTATAACGTTTCTAGGTGAAATATTTTCGACGACAATTTTTAAATCCGGAGACTTCCCACGACTAAAGACTGAATTTGTTCTAGTTCCACTTTGAATATAATAAAATATAAACAAAATTCATTTATTTTTCCAAATCGATTCATTCTAATTTTTATTTATCTTTATTTTCCTACCACTGAGACGTGGAACAATTGATCGTTCATATCCTCCATTCAATTCAAAGATTCCAAATAATTGGATTTTTTTTTACAATAAGAACGGAGACTTCTTTTATGAACAAAAGGCATCCACAAACGAGAATATCTAAATGGTTATGCAACTAGCTTTGAATAACAGTATTTTTAGTTATCTACTTTGAGTCCATATTCATTCATTAAATTTTCATTGATTCATTATAATTTACTATCTTATCGTAAATGATAAATCACTTGATTTATAATTTTTTTTATAGAATTTGAAAGGTGTTTATTATTATTTTTTTGTGTGAATTTCTTTGTTATAATTGTAAATATAGTAATTATCTAGGTATATAATTAATATTTCGGAATTGTGAGTTGTTTTTATTGATGCATATCGAATAATTTAATAATATCATTCCCAATTAGATTGGAATAATTCATGCAAATTGGTCTAATTGTAAGATTCATCATTGAATTGTACTAATCATAATAATAATAATAGTTATAAATCGTCGACCTCTCCTCGTTATGAATCAACTTTCTTCTTCTCTTCTATATAAATATAATAGTTCAAAACTTGGTATAGCATTTTGTACAAAAGACTGATTCTTTCTCTTTCGTAACTTATTGAAATGCATGTTGTTGTGGTGGGAGAGATTTTCCTTCAAGTCTACTCTATGGAGCCGACTTTATAACCATTTGAACCAACAACAAGAGAACAGTTTGTATATTTTAATGATGACGATAAGTGGATTTTTAGGGCACTCCTCTCACCAAAACCAACAACAACAACAAGTTTAACAATTAAGACTTCTTATTTCTTTCGCGTATAGTTTTACATAAAATAAACAAAAAAATAAAAGCCATATAGTGATCGGCACATGTGTTCAAAATCTGTTTGTGTGTTTAATAGTGACAATTTTTTTTTGTTTTCGATCTTTGATTATAAATGAAAATGTATTTTTCATAAATTGATTTGGGTAAATTACGATAAGGTAAATATTTGTTCTTGACCTGACCAATATTTTAATAGAATTTTGATAAAAAAACACTCCCTTTTTGTAAAAATAATTTTATATAGGATTTTACCGTTTTGTATTTCTTGTGGTCACGAATCAAACGTGACATGAATGAAGTTTGAATACAAACAGTTACAGATTTGTGCATATAATTGATTTTGCAATAAGATTTTTCGAAAAATTACAGGAAATTCGTGGTGAAATAAGAGAAATTCGAAAATCATTGAATTGTGGATAATTCTTATTATTGTAATATTTACAATTATCAAGAGAAATTCAACCCAATTATCCAATTATTTAGAGTAATCCCTTTCGAATTTTATTTTATTTTTTATTTTTTTCAAATTACCCAACTTGAAATATTTTATGAAATTTTAAAGGAGCGTCGACTAATAGAACTGGTTGGTTTATTAGCTTTGGGCTATCGAAGAATTTCGTTTAGAAAAAACCTCTCCAATATAATCTTAAATTAGAGGAAACAGGTCAATTTTTTCTATACAAGAATCAAATTATTTTAGGGTAAAACTGTGCGTTGGGATCTCTCAAAAATAATTCTTTCGATGGAAAATTTCATTGTCATTGTATGAATCAGTTTTAATTGTTTTCTAAAATATAGCAGATGTTTAATTTAATTGAACTTTTGCTTGTTGATTAATTCGTGAAAGAATTCGATAAATAATAATTTTCATAATTAATACACCTGATGATTCGACATATGTTTGGAAAATTTTTGGAAATTCTTGCCCATTTACAATATATGAGGTAATGATAATATTTCAAAAATAAAAATTAAACAATTTCCTTGTAAAAAAGCAATAGCGTGAAGGCCGGAATTTTGCATTCACTTGTAAATTATTCAAATAAAAATAATAATAAAAGGGAAATTAAAAATACATAAATGCCAAATGTTATTAGTTATTAGTTATTAGAGACCTACATATTTCTATTTATGGCGTATAATTTGTGGTTTATTGTTAATATAATTTGATTATTTCGGAATTTTATCCCGTTATATTATATTCAAGAAATTATTTAGGGGGTGGAATATATGACACTGAAGGGGCCCAATTTCTAAATTTATCGCAACTTCATTCAAGTGTTCTTGTAGTTTAAATTTAGAAATAATTTCCAATGAGTGATATAAAAATTCAACAAAAGATTTTATATTAAATAAATATTTAACAATTTATTGATAAGATTGTTAATAATTTATTATTTGATTTTTATATTGCAACATTTATTATATAAAAATCAACAAGGATATGGAAAAAAATTTATATTTTTATTGAATTAAATCAATTAGAATTGCATTCTACATTCCATCTATGAGTTTTGGCTTTTTTTATTCTAATTAAAAAATTTTTCTTCAATTTCCAACAATTTCCTGTACAAAGTTATAACATTGCTGTATTAATTTATTTTTATTTAAAATAACAGTTTTATGTGTGAATAATATATTCGTTTAATTTCGAATAATCATATTGAAATTAATGACTAAAAACAGGAAAAAACCGTTTCGATGTTTAAATTATGTAAAGTTTGTACAGTATAATCTGTATTATTGACTCATCAAACAACTGTTTCTTTTACGTTTATTGATTATAAATAATGTAAAAGAAAAGAATGATAATAAAATAAATTGAATAATTATAAACTATACAAATCGTTATGGTCTAATTATAGTTTCATAATTGCATTAATTATTATTGTAATGGTAATAAGAGAAAAAATTGCAAATAAACTTTGTAGACGTCGTCTTTCGTTTATACAATATAAAGCAACAAAAAAATAATCAACCATATCATATAATAAATAATTGGGACAGTTGTTCTTTAAGTGATCTTAATTGGAGTACACGTCTTGATTATCGTTATTATTATTTTGGATTGGTTCAATTGTAACTCGAAAATAATTGATTTATTCAAATCTATTACAAATATAAAATGAGAAAGATTTAAAAAAAAATTGACAAAAAAATTTATCAAGCACTGTTGTTCCGGTCAATGGTTTTTGAGAATTCCTATGTTGTTACTATTACGCCATAAAGTTTAGAAAATTTTATATGTATTATGTATATCTATATGTATTATATGGATTTTTAATGTCAATTTGAAGAAGTCTTTAAATAAGATTGTTCTTGTGAAATTTAAGGACTTTACGATTTTTATATTTGAATTTTATTATTGCGAGAATAAGTATTAAGAAAAATTTTGAATAAACATAGCTATATACCTAAAATTAGGATCTATAGGTATGCACGAAATCGTATAAATTTTGATTAAAATCATAAAAAGGTAATTTAAAAAGAAAAAAAATTGGAGAGAGAGAGAGAGAATCTTCGTGGAGGTTCCAACTTGGAATTTATAATCGAAAGATGTCTACCAAATAAATATTTATCTAAATAAGAAAATAGAAATAGGAAATGATAGAACGAAATGTAAACAACACAAGTTTTTATCCTAAAATTATGATTTATGATTTGATTGAAAATGGTAAAATTGACCTCGGGAGATCTTATTTTATTTTCTAAAAATTGGATTAAAAAAAAAACATTATCACGAAATTTTCCTAGCCAAACAGTTATCCTCTTGTTGCGGTTGCCCAAAGGAGCGGGTATAGAAACAGAATTGTTTCTTCCCTAGTAGAGATAAAACACATCCGTTTCTATCCGCTACCATGGATGAAAGTCTACGATTTGGATTTTTGTTTTTGTTTTGACCAACAAAGCAGGTTTCTATGTAGATGATATGAAATAGTATATTGCATGACTATAGAGAGGAGATAAGACGATATCTACCCGAGGGTGAGTGTTGATTGCCTGAGCCAGAGTCAAGGACTGGCATCACTTGAGAAAATGATTATTTTTGATAGATTTGTACAAACCTCGGTATTTTATAAGTGTATACTTGCACATATAGAGAAATATAGACATAAGTCATTTTTACGGCAAAATTTGTTTTTAAAGAGCATAGTTGGTTTATATCGGTCGAAAATTCTACTTTACCGATTAAAAAAATTAAACAAACTGAGAATTGAGAAAAGATAGAAAATTTTCTATTTTATAGAACAATTAAGAAAATTGGACCGGTATTCATTTGTTTGTTTTTCTTTCTTCTAAAATTAGGACTAATTAAATTTAATTATGCAAACATATAAAAAAAAATACAGAATTTTGATGAAAACATTAAAATGAAAATTTTATTCTGAAAATTGATTGGGACTAGAGACAATTTGGATTCTAAAATGACATAAAATCATACAATGAAGAAAATTTTGATGAAAATAATCGTATTCGTATACAAATCCGGAATTGTCATTTCGTCTTCAAAAGAAAAATATTTCGTGATGAACTAGAAAATGTGGATAAATTTTCTCACAGTATTGCAATGAAATAGAAGCACTTTTACAATAAATTTGGGAGTTTTCCTTTTTTGATCATCTCAAATTTTAATTCTCCCTGTGACCTTAATTTTATTAAAATATTAACGACAGTTAATACCTCAAAATATGAAAGTTAACAGATTCACACAATATATTAACAAAAACCAATGTCAAAATTTACGACTTTTTCATAAAACAATACAGAGAATAAAATTGAAGCGGAAATGTTTGCTCGATAAGACGGAAAAAAGGAAGACTTCCCGAGATTCTGCAAAACTCATCTGAACTTTACGAATTTTATGAAACAATAGGCGATGTTTTTTGTCCGAAAAACGAAAGAATGCAGAAATTCTTCGATATATCCTTGACAAAAATAAATTTATACTAGAGAAACAATAATTTATCGACTGAAAAAATGCCAGAAATGTCGTAAAACCCCGAACTTTGTCAGTAAAACAAACAAAAAATTATCTTTAAAACAACCTTTCTTAGTGTTCATAAAAGTTTTATTATTTAGGAATAATACGTGATTTTTCTCACTTCTAGCAATAAAAAATAAACAAAACAAAAATCCAATGGAACGCTACTTACTAACAATAAGAAATTTATTCAAAAATTATTAAGAAGAAAAATCAACTATTGAAAAATTTCACAGCCGACATGGAAATTATTCAATCATCAAAAATTTTCACTTTTAACCAATCTCTTGTAATATCCGTTATCATTATCGTTATTATCGATTATTTTTATTGTTATATCACGTTCCAAATATGCATGTATAATTTAAATCGAAATATTCACGTATTGTCTTTGATATAGAAAATGAAGAAGAATCTCAAGATTTCACAATCGACCTAAATAAAGATTGTAATAATAAATCGGAATATAATCGAAAATCAGAATTTCTCTATTGATTGTAAATAATTATTATTGACATTCACTTTCAGTATTCACTCAAAATATGCAAACAACTGATTGAATATAAAATTAAAAAAAATTTGAATTTCTCCCAATTGGAAATTCTGTGAAGATTCAACAAAACAAATCTTATCTACATATTTATTCATTTATTTCACATAAGACTTTCAATTATTATTAGATCGATTATAATAATATTAATTTCTATTGTTACCATTGACCTTTACAATATAAAAAATTATATGGTGAAAATTGCGAATCTTCCCATCGTTATAAACAATTAGTATCAATGAAGAAAAAAAAATGTGAAAGGTGCTTTCTTTGAAACTCGATTTCCCCCCATTTATAATAAAATAATACATGATGATATGTCTGTCGCTTATTTCATTTATATTGTAACATAATTTTTTTTCCGTCTTCTTCTGTTTTTAAAATAAAATAAATTGCCTCTAGTGTTAGGTCATACCACATTCTTTACCTTCTGGTTTGCTCTTTCCTTCAACATCAATTGGTCATTTTTCTTAGTGGGTTACGAAACCAGCCTTAATGCCTTTATAATAACTAAAGAAAGTAGTGTATTATTATTATTATTTTTATTTAATGCAGGTTTGTTTGATAAAATGTCGTCGACAATTTGTCAAAATTTCATCCAAAACGCTTGGAAAAAGGAATTATGCTCGAATTGCTTCAAATCGAAAGATGAACATATCGAAAAGCCCAAACTAAAACCAATCCAATTAATATCGAACGATTGTATCGATGGTATTATTAAGAAAACGAAAAAAAATAAACCGAAATTATTTGTAAATTTCAAAAATGATCTAATCGAAATTATCGGTTATGGTGGTGAAGATTGGAATGACGATGATAATGACGAACATAAATCCGATGATATAGATCATGAATTGAGCGATGATGACGATAATAATAATAATAATAATGATGATAATATTGATAAAGAATTGAAACGTATTACAAAACAAAATACCGATTTTAATACGACAAATTTGAAATATGAAATTGAACCGATAAAAACAGGACCTTTATTATTAGGGAAACCGTTAATTGATGCCAATGGTAAAAAACAAACATTGGTTGTATCAATTACACCATTTGGGCAGGATGTGGAACAACCACAACAACAACAACAACAACAACAACAACGGCGGTTTTCTCGTGTTTCAACTATTAAAAATAATAAAGAATTCATCAATGATTGTAAACCAAATGTTGTATTAACGTCATATATAAAAAATCAAGAGACAAATGGTGGGATAAAAGAAGAAAAATCGTTGTTAGATGAGATTAGTGAAACTTTAGAAAATAGCAAGAATCCAATACAGATAATATCGAAAAAGAAAATTACCAATGATGAAGACATGAAAATTGTATCGGAACAACGTAAAATCAATTTAACACGAATGCCAGCTTTAAAAAAAGATAAAGAAAAACCGATAATTTATCAAACATCAACGGCCAAAATTGAATTGAAAGTAACTAAAAATATATGTAAAAACAATAATATACAGACGAATAACAATGGTGAGAATTTATTGAAGATTGAAAACAATAAGAATAATGATGATGAAATCAAGAAAGTTAGCGATTTAATCTGTCCGCATAGTCGTGAACAAGCTGGTGAACCTGATGGTCGTGCTGATGAAGATTCGCTAACAGAACCGCCAGCTTTACCGTTAGCACCGCCGCCGCCTCTCGAATCGCAAATATCGTTCCTTCACAACAACAACAATAATAACAATAACGAACAAGTTTACGATAAGCCAAAATTACCGACAAAACCAGTCACAGAATTTACAATAATTAACAAAACTGAATCAAATAGTAACGATAATAGTAAAATGAAATTAATACAACAAGAGACCAATGATTCCGATATTCCAATAAAAACAGTGAATAATACCAATAATATTATTAATAATAATAATAATAAGAGACGTGCACCGAAACCGCCGTCAATTGATAACGATCGCGATATAGAAATTATTGAACGTGCCGGTTCATGTAGTCCGAATTTGAATGAAATTGGACGTAAATCGAAATTAGAACCGATAATATCAAAGAAAATTCTATCAATCTCTACTGACAATTTAGAAATTGGTATTGATGGTAAACGTTCAAAAGATAAAACAAAAGTACGGTTTTCATTGAAACGGTTCTTGCGTATGGGTTCAAATAAAGAATTACATCATCATCATAAAGATACAATAAATACATTAAATATTAATGATTATAATAATGGATTACCACCATTACCAAAACCGAAATTAGTTATTGTACATCCATCTGAATTGAATGGGGCACAAGTTCAAGTCGTACAAAAAGCTATCAATAATAATAATGATAATAATTATCAAAATTGTAATTATAAAAATGAATTACCACCACCACCGCCATTACCACCATCAGTACCATTAACAAATGGCGATTATGAACCCTTGAATTTACAAAAACAAAAACCACCACCACCACCTAGAAATTTCGATAATAATAATAATAATAATAATAGTTTAAATCGACAATATAAATCGAAGAAACAAGAAACTATTTATGCGAATATTGGTGAAGTTCGATCAGCTCTTGTACCAAATAAGCCACAAAGGACAGCTAGTATGCGAGAACGTGAAGAACAACAGCAACAACAACAACAACAAAATGGGCATTCAAATGATAATTATGAAGATAGAGAGAATGTCTATGATTATATAAATAATAACAATAGTGGTAGATCAAGTTCACCAGATTCTGATTCTAGTCGAAATAAAAATAGCCCAACAACAACAACAACATCAACAACTTTATCAACGACAACAAAAATTGTTAGACTGAATAAACGATCTGAAAGTAGTATTGATGTAGCTGGGGAATATTTCAAATATAGCATTCCAAGATCTGTGTCACTAACTTATTGTGGTAGTGAAACTGAATCGGAGATTTATTCACCTTATAGCTTTTACGGAAGTGAATCAGAGGTATTTATTTATAAGACTAGTATTATCTACTTTATTATATTTATATGAATAAAAGATTATCTTGATGTCTATCTTTTTGTTCATGCAATTTGTTATTAAACCGTAAAATAGAGATATAGAGATCGAGATAATGTTTTATGGACTACTAACAATTAGATGAAATATTGAACAGATTGAAATAGTTTTGATAATTTCGTCGAGAAGAACTGAAAATCACAAATTTCGTAGAAATTGAAAGGTTTCAATTAAAAAAAATTCTGGCAAAATGTAAAACGATCAATTAAATTTCAACTCGTTGCATTTCTCAAATAGGTGGCAGATGATGAAGATTGGAATTCGAATGGTCGCATCCATAAATTACGATCACGCAAAGGTCGCAGTATTGTCCACAAAAATCTCGAAGATAATTATGGTGCTGTAATTGCAGCTAATCATGAAGCTTTAGCACAAGTTCTAGAAAATGTAAATCCCTATCTATATATAATAAAATTTCATCTGTCTTAATTAAAACAAAAATTAATTTCTAGATACAGCAAAATAATCATTTTCTGCCGGCATTGCGCGGCTTAAAAACATTAACAAATCTACGATGGTCGGATTTTGCAATAAAATCAACATCACAACCATTACGTATCGGTTGTAGAACATTTCATCAAGCTTTATGGGGTACTCAACATGTTACATTAGCTATTAATGGTAGTGCTATACAATCGAGTCCAATATCTTTGGGTACATTCAATTTAAATGCAATTACGGAATTTAGTGATTTGATTCCAATCAAATATTTAGGAGCAACAGATGGTGATAATCACATACAAGGTACCTGTATAATAATTAATATCAATAAATAATAATTTATGATAATTACAGCGACAATATCCGTATATCCATGGTTCCAAGTCAATACATTAGAAAGTTATAGTGAATTATTACGTAGAAATTCACAACCATCCGATGATACATCCAAAGATACATGTTTTATTATGTTGCAATTAATTAATGCTTTAAAAACATTACAAGCTCAAGGTATCGAAGAATTACCGTTAACATTGAATAGTTTTATATTATGTAAAGAAGTTGATAAAGGTACACATCAGAAACTTTATGTTCTACAAGGGTAAGTTCGATTAGTATAATTAAAACACTCCTTAAAATTGTAATTTTATTGTCAACAATCATTACTCAATGGTTGACTAGTTACGAAAATTAATGTTATATTGTTGTCTAAATCTTTATTCAATTAAACAAAATAGATGATGATAGACCAAAGTTTCAAAAGAGAAATAAATTATTATTATTTAATTCGATTATAATGGGAAATTACTATAAGTGGCGATTGTTATTTTTCGAAAGGTTGTTTGGATGACACATTTGTTACGACATCAAATTCATAATTTAACTTTTTTTCTAGAAAAAAACAATTAATGTAGGATTATTTAATTACTAAGCAAACATTATTGGTCACTTGACCTTTTCTAGTTTTTCAACGGGAAAGATTTTTTGCATACAATTCTCCAAATATCGAAATCGCCACCATCTATAGAATCTTGTTGCAACAGCAAAAGCGCCATCTCTGTTCTAAACTAATCATATTTTATTTTATTTTCAGATTGGGCGAAGAGACTGCACTGAAACAATCCCAAGACAATTACGGTACATTATGTAAATGTGCTTATAAAGCATTAATGTTATATCCAACAATACCGCGTATAACATTATTATTACAATCATTATTGAATAATGAAAAATCAATAACATTAACACAAGTTAAATCGATTATTGAGTTTTATCTATGGGGACCATCTGATGTTTTATTAGGTAATACAATCAATGATCGTGAATTAGCATTACAACGTTGGTTAGATTTACAACGTGCTACTGTATTACATGGTTTAGTTTGTACAAGGATACAATTAACTGTTTACGAAGAGAATCATTTGTATTTTTTGGTTAGAAGTAATGCTCGTATGATGTGTGATGCTTCATTATTATTAGAATCGAGTAATTTTAAGCCAGCCACTATAAGGAAATAATTGCCATTATTTTTTTGCGTTTTCTCTTACTATACATATACATTTAAATTTTCTAGATTTTATATATTTTATTGCAGTTGGATTTTATTGGTTTTTGGATATTATTCGATATTATATTTGCCTTTAGTAATCTGTTTATTTAAGATTCAAATTAAATTTGTTGTTGTCAAGAAACATTCAAAAATTGTAAAAAGACTGAATTTCGTCAACAATTTATAACAATAAAAGTTAATTAAATAAATTATTGCTCACTTATTAAGTATAAACAATAAATATATGGAAACAAATTCAATAATATTGCTGGAAATTACCTTCGTTCGTTCAATATTATTCAATAAAAATAATTACGTATACTTTGTTAGAAAGTGATACCATTATCATAATCTATCCATACTACTATCGAATTATTGTCTTTATAGACCTTTATTGAAGAAAACGTATTCCGGTAATTCCTTTTTATTGTAATTCTTCTTCATTTTTTCGTATTGTTCCGGTTCTAGCCAAGCAATAGTCGAAGTTTTTATTTTACTAAAATTCAAACATTATTATCATTTAAAATTGAATTTTAAAACTCACCATCGTTGTGGGAATAACCCACAAGCCGTTGGTACCATAAATGATAAGCTAAAATTTTATAAATTCCAATATTTCAATACAACTGACTAATTAATGATAAATAACTTACAAACAACCAACACCTAAAACTTGAATAGGAGCATGTAATACTTTAATCCGTTGCATCCATGGATATTTTTCTAAACGTTCCATAATCACCGGTAAAATTAACATACCAGGTGCACACATTGTTATTCTAGATATAACAACTTGTGTTATACCTTTAGCTGCTGCTAATTTCGATTGACCAATAATATTGCCATTCTCATCTGAACAATCAATACCATGAATCAATTCATTTTGTCGCATCATTGGTATATTAACACAATTAGCAGCAGCTACAGCAGCAAACGGTACATATCGCTACAATTTTATCATTACTATTCTAATTTCTAATTGAGATTTAGATATTTACTTGGACAAAAGGACTTGCCCGTTTAGTCCAATAAAATTTACAACCAAGTGCTGTGACCATTGCCGAACTAGTTGCAGTTAAATATGCTATAATTAATTGTGTTGTTGTAGTTGGTGATTTTGCATTACGATTTGTATAATTCACTAAAGCATTGAATGATTGATTCACCCATTGCCAAAATACCACAGCTACAGGTGTACTAAAAACAAACGATTCCGCAATAATAATAGTTTTATATCAAAAATTGAACAACTCACCGATACCATTGTAACATTGCTCCAGTTATAGCCATACCACCAGGTACCTGAAACGACATTCTACCAAAAACATTTTGTTTCTCACCACTATCCGGATGGAAAGCACTTTCATACAATTTCTTAGCATAAATAACACGTTCAATTGTTGTACCTGGTGGTTCTAAACCCTTCCGGTATTGTTCAACTAATAATTTAGCATTATCTAATTCGGTTTCACTAACGAAACATGTTCGTGGATCTGTTACCCATAAGAAATGTTTAAAACGACCAATAAATGTATTTTGATCCCATAATGGTGCATCAATTGCTAAACGTTCTGGCATGGTTTAACCTACAAAATAAAGAATTAATATTGATCGTTGAATTGAATGTATAAACAATTTAGAAGAAATTCATGGACTTATGACGTAACATATCTAAATAATAAGGCAAAGTACGTAAACTTTGACTTCTTCTTCATTTGATAGACCAAATACTTATTGAAAAACAATTACATTTTATAACAAAATCAAGGTTATAATTACAAAAAAACAATTCTAATTTTAGCTGATCAACAATTTCCATATAATTATTCAAATCAATGCAAAGCAACTTTCAATAATTACCACAAATATTTATAATAGGATTTCTAAAATTACACAATACCACAAGCAGGAAAATTGTTACAATTAACGATCGAAACGTGCCCCGGATAACGCTATATTGAATTGTAGCACACTTTCCACCAAATACCACAAACATTTAAATAACCATTATTCAATGTATTATTATTTTATTTTGTTTAAACAATAATTTCGAGTAGTCCCAATAAAATTTAAGGGAGTGTATTCAGAGAAAAGCTGGATGGTAGCTACTTGGCTATGGTCTTCCTCCGACTCATCTGGACTCCTGCTATTATCCCTCTTAAATAACATATTGAATAAATTATTTGGTTTTGTAACTCTAAAGAACCTTGGAATACCGTTTTTTTTTAACTTCAATTTCTTTCTAAAAATACACACTATATTACTTCAATAATTTGTTTTTAAATAAATAAAACAATTAATGATCTAGATAACACTATCAACAATAATCAAATCTTAATAAAAGAACGCTTTAATAATCAGCAAGTGATTATCTTGGTATTTAATTAAACAGAAATGTAAATATTTTGATTATATTCGTAATTAATCAACAATTTTGATAAGACTTATTTGAAATTGGCGCAGTTTCCTTTCATCTTTACCAACTGAAATAGTGATAATGTTGAAAAACCCTAGATTTTTCTACCATATTTTGATGAATTTTAAACAAATACCCAACTGTTTTATTGTAGTTAAAATGTGCTATTTATTTTTAATATTAAAAGGAATTGTTCCTATAAATAATAAAGTGTTCAATATAATATACAACGATTCCAATTTAGTCAATTTATATTGAAAACCGTAAGAAGTTTTAGTAAAATTTATAGTTAGGAGATTGACGAAAAAAAAAAAGTTATATCTTGTTTTGAGAACTAAATAGATGGAGAACATGGCGGATCAAGGAATCGTGAAAAATATTGAATTATTAAAAAGGACCAAAATATCGGTATTTGTCGATGAAGCTCTACCGGATATCTTGGTCGTAACCTATGAATTCGGTGTACAGATTTTCAAAGGAGTCCTACTAGACTCGTCGAAAAAGTGAGATCGAATACTCGATATTTTCTATTAAATCAATTCTAAAAATTTAATTTTCGCAGAAATTTACCATGTGGAGTACAACAATATAATCCAGCTCTTAAAATGCCAACAACCAAATCAAAAGCCGATGATGATCCATTATATACGGTGAACCAAAGATTTGCATATACAGATCCAAATTTAACAAAAAAGAAAAACGTTCAAATATCTAGTAAATATAAAAATAATAGAATGACTGTTAGATTAAGACCACGCCAAGTATTGTGTTCAAAATGCAAAGGTATATGTACTGAAAATTCGGAAAATGTATCGAGAAAACGTAAACCTCCAGAAACTTCAAGTTTAACAACAACATCAACAACAACAACAAATCAACAACCAGCTGTAAAACGTAGTTTGAATGCACCGATCACCAGATCGGTTTATAGTGAATTAAATAAGAGAAAATTAGGCGAGGCAATGCTAGTACCGAAATTGACACGTTTAACAGCAGAAGAAGAATTACAAATATTGAATAATTCGAATCGGAATAATGATGAACAGAAAAAAGCTTTAATTGTAACAAATTTAAATAAAGAAAACACACAACAAGATAATAAAAAACATTCCATTGAACATTCGGATGAAAGTTCAAATACTGACGATCCAACAATTAATCAATCGAATAAATCAGCTAAACGGATATTACGCAAAAAGCGTAGTATTGGTTCAATGGAAGATTTATGGGATGAAAGTGTATTTGAAGAGAATAGTAATAAAAATAATCAATCACAAGATGAACATTCAACAGCAACAACAAATACGAGGACAATAAAAATTTCTTATGGGCCACAGGGTGAAGGGACTGTACTTAAAATACCAGCACTTAATGTAAATAATAATAGTGAAGAGAATATTGAGATAGATAATAATAATGATGATGATGATAACGATAGTGATAATAATGATAAACAAATTGATAATAAAGCGGCAAGGAAAGCTTTGAAAAAAGCAAAAAAGGAGGCGCGTCGTAAAGTGTTTCTACCAAGTAATTCACCACATTATTTGAATAGTAATTCACCAAGATATTCGATTGGCGGTTCATCGCCCCGATATACGATCGGTAGTGCGTCACCTAGACATGGTCTTGGTAATAATTCCCCTCGATATATGTTTGCTTCCAATTATGATTTAAAAGTTCCTAG
Source organism: Zonitis immaculata (assembly GCA_037414775.1). Taxonomy (NCBI): domain Eukaryota; kingdom Metazoa; phylum Arthropoda; class Insecta; order Coleoptera; family Meloidae; genus Zonitis; species Zonitis immaculata. The sequence goes on from JAZBGX010001156.1 coordinate 19,715, forward strand.
ACGGCGTAAACATAAAGTTAAACATAAAAAAAAACATAAAGAAGATCGCGATAAGAAACATAAAGATAGTGAAGTAAGTATTCAAATTTAATTTTTTATAAAAATTACGAAATTTTCTATCTAAGGTAACTTCAACTCAAGAAGAGTCCAAAGAACAATATATGACACAAAAATTATCAATTAATTTAAAACGACTCAATAACACATACGCTTCATTTCCTGCATCAACAACAACAACAACTCAAACAAATAAAACAGACGACAATACGTCAAGTAGCGATGAACATAGTGAACAACAAGTCCCTGATTTTCCACCACCAAATTCTCCACTAATGTTACGAATTAATTCGCAAACTCTTCCTAGTGCACCAACAGCAGATGGTGAGATTCTCGATCACAATTATAGAAAAAAAAACACAAATTCTAATATAAACATTGTTTTAGGTGGCAGAATGTTGATTGGTGATGTCGTATGGGGTAAAATCCATGGTTTTCCTTGGTGGCCGGGTAAAGTTCTAACAATAACAAATTGTGGCGGCCAAGGTCCTCAAGCTCATGTCTCTTGGTATGGATCGTCAACATCATCATTGATGCAGTGCGACCAACTCAGCCCCTATTTAGAGAATTTCAAGGCATAACAAAAATACTAATCATAAAATTAATATTTTTATTAAAGACCAACTTGCTTTAGATTCGTTATAATAAAAAGAAACGTGGACCTTATAAGGAGGCAATTCGCCAAGCGACACTGGAAGCTAAAGAAAATGCCGATGTAAAGGTGCGTCAACCGTTAACTAATTCACCCCAACACAAAATTATAACTCAAGTTGTACCACCAGCACTAGCATCACCCAGGGAAATTGATGTCGTTTCATAATGATTGTTTATTGTTCATTTGTTTTTGTGTGTATAAAGGCAAAAATATTTATATCTGATAAGTTGATGTAGTAATTAATTTAAACAAAAATTAATGAAAACATAATATTGTAG
>JAZBGX010001157.1:615-17585 GCA_037414775.1 Zonitis immaculata
GTTATTCAATAATAAAGATTTATTTACCATGAATGGTAATTTTATTGCTTTAACCAAAATTAACTGCACGATTCTATTAATTTTATAATCAATTGATGTTGTGTATATATATATATATATATAAAGATTTTTCCATACAATTTTCTTATTGTCTCCTTTCAAACAGGCAAATTTCGACAATATCGAAATGTTCGATGATGAAATCGATTCATTTTATCCAACAAACAATTGGAAACATTTGGAACCATTAGAAGATTTCTATGATGATAATAATAGAATTGATCAATCGAAACCAATTGATTTGAATCGTGATATTTATGTTAATGATATTATGGCTGATGCTGGTGTACTACCTGATCCTGATGCTGAAATATTCAATCCTGAACATTTACAACCACCATCGATTAATTTACGTCAACAACAATTTGAACGGATTGTACAACAACCAAGTTATAGATAGGTACAGGATTTGATCGAATGATTTTTGTGTTAATTAAGACTGGAATTATTATTGGGAAATTACTTGTTTATTTTAATTTTTATTTATAAAGGCAACCAGTTCTTGCCAAAGATATTCGTATCAATTTTCATTTTTCTCTTTGTTTCAAATTTCTATTTCGTATTTATTGTATCATCCATAATTTCATGGATTTTTTTTTTGTTATATTTGTATTTATATTTATTGAAAACTAATTTATTTTCATTATTTTATTTGAATAAAGTATTTTTTTCTATATAATAAATAATTTTTGTGTAATAAAACCGATCAATAGAGAGATATAAACACAACCTTATCATCCAAAGTCCGATAGTTATATAGACGTCTTTAGTACCAAATCAGGTCATTTTATAGATGAAAATCCTCGATTTGTCCCGAAATTTGAATAAAATAATGAATTTTCCAACTATTCTGAAAAAGACAATTAAGCTAGGCAACTTCTTATACAAGCGTCTCGCGTAAATCTAATTGCAAATATTAAAAATCTGCATTACCATTATTCTTCTAAGTTGCTATACTCACCCATAGATGACGCTAAATATTTTTTAAATCTAGGCAACTTCTTTTACAAGTATATCGTGAATATTTAAGTTTTTGTATATGATAACGATCTATGGAAAGATTTTTCTTGAGAAAAATAAATAAGAGAAACAGAAAAAGTAACGAATTTATTATGCAATGGATAGCCCTTGGATTGTTCAAGAATAAGTCCGACTATCTATAATTGTAAAGAAATTTCTGGGGATAGAAACTACCCTCTAAACCAATAATTAATAAATAATTAACAAAACAAGACATAAAAATTTGGATAATTTGATTGAAATGGTAATTTTCAAAATTACATAACCCAAAATGGGGCAGGCGTAGAAAACTTTAGAGGCGAATTACTATTTTAGTTTTGCAAGTCCAATTTTCATCTTAAAATTATTTATATTTTTGAAATTATATTACTTTAAGGGCGTTATAATTATTTTTTTATACATAAACGGGGCTAATAAATTTCGATAAGTCACATATATGCGACATGTATTCCATATGTGTTGTATAGCGTGTTGTATAGCTAGTAGGCGGTAATGAAGTTTTTAGATAATCGAAAAATTTATAATTTCGATTGGAATTAATGTGAGAGGTCAAGTTGAATAATTGTTCAATTATTTATTATAAATTGATGGAAAATTTTACTCGTCTCATTCATTATCATTTAGCAGAAGAGAAATTTCTATTTTTTTTTCTTGATTTGATAAACGACGAATTAAATTGTTGTATCATACATAAATTTTGATAATAATAATAATAAGAATGATGTAATAATGATAGGTAATTATTTATGAAAAGATAATTGTAATGTTCCGGGCAGTTCATCGACCGTATCCTTTATTCTCATATGTAATAGATAATCAACTAAATATATTATTGTATGTAATTAGAAAAAATTGCAAAAAAAAATAGGATACCTTTTGTTGAAAGTTAGTTATTATTTGCGAAAACTTATTTCATTACTATCATTATAATCACATTATCATATAATTTCAATAATTTCCAATTTCTAAGGTAGGAAAAAAAAACAGGAAATTATCCTCTAATTGACCCAAATTTCCGTTAGATGTGGTAAGGGTAGTTGGAGCCCCTAAAATCGACATGCGCATCTCTTCATATTTCGGCATTTTTATTTGTTGATGGTCAATTTTCCTACGATCTATAGACAGACATTAACCGAAATAGAAAGGTGAGCGATACTTAAAATTTACATCTAATTATTATAATTTGAATATCATATTTGATTCGTATGTGTGTAAAAAAAAGGTAATGCGAATAATTTAACGAAACTACAACTTGTTCTTATGCAATTTCAATTCTAAACAAATTTGTTTCTACCATTTATTTATAACAAGATGGAATTTCGTCAGACGAAAATTATTTCAATCGAAAGTAAATTTTTTGTTTGCTAATGCCAGTTGGTTTTTTGTTTTTTGTTGTTTTTGTTTTTTGGGGGAATTTTTTCCCACGACAAACAATAATGCAAAAAATTATGGATAATGACAAATGGTAATTGAAATTGATAATGACGCTGGGGGGAATTTGAAAATCATCTATCAAAGTTCTCCACGAATTACAATTTCGTTATTATTATCATTATTATTATTTTTTTGTATAATTTTTTTGTATATAATTTCACATTAATTTTAAGGAAAATAACGATTTCCTTTTACAAAACACTAAATTTTCCAGGTCAAGCAATATACAAAATTTAACGCAATAATTGTTGTCTTATCATTATTATTATTTTTATTTTTTTTTTTGAAATCATGAAAGACAACAAAATTATGATTCGTTGCTAAATTTGCAATAAATCAAATGAATTTAAGATTTTTATAAGATAAATCACGTCTTTATAATTTATAAAAATGTTTAATTTTAAATCCGGACACGAAATCTTTTATTATTTACGAAATCCTTAGAATATTATTTTTACTAAAAGATATTTTTTGGATAACAACACAAAATTGTAGACCCACAAAAAATAAATTATGAATAATAATTATTGGATTTATAAAGTTAATAAAAATCTGTATTGCTTCGAATCTCTAGAATCTAGAAGGTTATATAGAAGATTCACATTTGAGAGGACATGGGCGGAGTTAACTGTTTGGGCCCTTCACACATCACACCTAACTGCGGTAGCCAACATGAAAGACTAGCGCTGTGTGGAGGGTTCAAACAGATAGCTCCACCTATGCTCTCTCAAATCTGAATTAGCTATAATAGAAATAGAATTTTGCGTTTTGTTTATTAATTATTTGTTCTTTTTTTGTGTGTTGTGGATGTAGATTTAACAATCAAGAATTACGTGTTAAATAAACACAATATAAGTACATTTCGTTGAATTTTAATTAATTATTTTAATTTAACGTCCACTCTACATGGAAATTATTCTGGGAAATTATTTAAAAAAAAAAAAACTAGCTAACATAAAAGATTCCATAATGATTTTCTCATTTTCCATTTTTAACGACTTTTTTTTGCAAGTTTCTCACGTATCTAGTCAGATTTTTTCAACAAATTAGCGAATAAATCATTTCTAACAACACAAAAAATAAATTAAATGTTCATTTAGAGCTTTATATTATAAATTTTTGACTAAAACTATCAACGTCGATGAGGATTACAAAATTATCAATCAAAAGTACGAGAGAGCTGCTCTTCGAAGTCGCTAGGAGTAGATCCGTTTCAGTAATTTGAATATGTGCGGGTATTTTGCTCTTGGTGAAATAACACTCCAGCCTCGCAGTTTGCCTCGTCTACATTTGGTCGATGTAGTGAGAACCTGCAATGGTGGCTCTCTTTTCCAGGGAATCCTCCGTAACTATACCATCAGAGTTTCTCCGGTCTCGGTGAAGGCGGTTGTTTATCCGAGTCATCCGATTATTGATCACTCTCACGGTAGAAGCGATAGATCCAACAGTCGTCCGTTATCAAGAATCTATCCTGACTAGCTTGTTTGTATGAATTGACTCTGTTTGTTTGGACATTTTTGCGACCATTTATTTTCCAATAATTTTGTCAAAATCAAAAAAAATCTGTTACAATCGAAATTATTCTGATAATATCCTTCGATTTCATTAATTCGATTCAAGAAACGGTCAATGAACTTTGTCTTAAACAAAAATTTTTCAAAATTAAACTCATCAGATGTTGCATATTTGTCAATAAATTTTATAATACTTGTTAGAGATGTGTATTGGAATTTTTTATCAGCTATTATATAATGTGGAAATTTATTATTTCCAATCTTCAATATATTTATTACAAGTATACAAGACGTGATTTTTCATATTTTATCTTATTTGAAATTTTCGTTTTTCGTTTCCTTCTAATTGCAAAACATTCTTTTAGTTATTCAATTTAATTGTTTATGGCCTAGAAGAGTTCGTCCTATAATGGCTTAATCGTTGAGCAATGGTAAAATTGTTGTTGGTTCAACCTGTGTTGCTCAATTTTTTTTTTGCTTCAACAAACTTCTCAAATCTCTCGATACAATGTAATTTAGAAAATTTTCTAAATAATCAATATTTTCCTCGAATTTTACGAGTATAAAGGAAAATTGAATAAATTGAAGGCTAATTACCAAATATAATTTATCAAATTATTATGTATTTGGAAATTAATGAACAACTCAATGATAAAAGTTATATTCCCAATAATTCCAATTCAAATCTAGTTATTAATTATTATTGGACGAATTATCATTTTTTAATTAGAAGAGGTCGTATGTAATCAATTTTTATTTGATAGATTGAACGTTTACTCCTTTATTGATAGTGTCGATCGATAGAAAAATAGCACTTTAATTATTATTAATTACTAAATAAATAAGCATGTATCGGTTATTAAATAATTAACAATTGCTCCTTCCCATTAAGTTATGTTGATAAACATTTTTTTTCCCAATAATAAATTTCTAATTAATAATTTTTCTTTAATTATCAATAAATGAAAAATTATAATTTCCAAATGATTGTTTCAATAAATTTACAATTTCCGTATTCTATCATTATTAAATTTAACTTTAATAAAAGTTTAATGACTTTCACGATCTTATTAGAAAAATCTTGTTGTGGTGTATTCAAATTTCTGCTTGTTCTTCAATAAAATATTTTCAAGAACATTTTCCAAATTTTGTAACTACGACTCGTGGCGATGATTTTTATTTGTAAATATTTGTAATGATTTTTCGTTTTTTTTCCTCTCCATATAAGGTCAAAATTCAATCGTTTATAATATTGATCTGTTTGTTTATTATTATTTGCCCTTTTGGAAAATTTTTCAAGGAATTTGATTATTGTTAATTACAATCTTGAAAATAAATAAATCAATTTAATTACGAAATTATAATTACCAACATTGTTCCACTCGAAAATTACTATACATGAACAACATATACAAGTTTAAATAAATTAAGATTAACAAATTAGATTAATTTAACGACACAATTTCTGGTAGAAATTAATTAAAAATAAGCGTTTTTTTTCCATATTTCTAAATTTAGCCAGTCCAACAAAAAAAAGGTTTCTGAAATACTAACATCATAGTAAAATTAGGCTAATTCCATTTTTTAAAAAGCCTATAATTACAGTTAAATCGTTGATAATTGATTGTATTATTTTTAGGTCGGCTCATAATTTCTAATTGATTAAATTAATTTAATTTAAAATCGTTCTGAATAGTTTGACGTCGAGAAAATTACTAAAAGTAATATCGATTTTCCTTCACAACAACAAAAGAATATTTCATTAATTGATTGACGTAAAAAAAATTAGTGAAAATTAATACTAATTGTTATTAGTTTTGAGTAATTCTGCTTAAATCAACATTAAAGCCGACTCGATAAAAAACTCATCAAAAATACAAAAATCAACTCACCACAAGTTGTTAATTTCATTCGAATAACAACAGAAATGAATTTTTGATATCAAAATTATTAAAATAGCGACTAACAAATATTCCATTTGATTAGATTATTTATTTGTTTGTTTGCCATTAAAATTTTTGTTACTGAAATCCATATTTCCGCAACAACAACAACAACAACAACAACAATTAACAATAAACAATTTTTTCAGAAAATCCAATCGATCTTCTTGATATTGCATATCAATTTGAATATTTTCCAAGTTTTTATTATTGGTAAATAAAAATAAAATAGTGAAACTTTCGATTGGAATCCTGATTTCTTCTCGTTTCTCTAATTTTTGTTTTTATTTCTCAAAAAAAAATTGGCAATGAAAGTTGAATAAGGTCAAGTTCGTTCCGAATTTACCACTGAACTATAATCGTTCTTGTACATAAAAATTTCTAATAAACATGAACATTTTCTTATCAGAGAACTGATAGAAGGCTTCTAGTATATTCCGTATATTGAAATTATTGACAATTTGCATCAATTATAAGTACAAAATAATAAATTTTATGAATAAATCGAAAAATTCCATAAATTGATTTGATTCACTGAAAATTATAATAAACTGACAAATAATAATAAAGCGCGATAATGTTCTAATCTATATATATAAAAAAAATACGTCAGTCGTCCATACAATTTTGTTTTGTTAAAATCCGGTAGGGAGTCTATAAAAGTATATAGCAGGAGTAGCGCAACTGCCAGTCCTGCTAAAAATCTAGTGTTGGATCAAACTATTAATACAAAAACATTTGTGGAAAGTGAATTTAACCAATAATAATAATAATTTATTATTTTCAAACAAATAGAATGCCCTACTACTACTACTACTACTACCAAATCTAAACAAAATAGAGAAAATTTGGATGGAATAAATTTATTGAAAAAAATAAAATAAAAATGTTATCACCAAAAATGGACCACTCTCGAAATCGGAGCCCGTTACGTTGCTGCCAATCGACATCAATCGATTCATCAACAGATGATATTAATAATATAGAAGCAACAAATAACAACAACAACAACAACAACAACAATAATTTACCGATAATCGATGGTAAATTGAAGATAACAGCGAATTTCCCCAAGAAACAAGCTGTTAATGTTAAATTCGATAATATAACGTATAAAACGTACAGTTGGTCCATGACCCGCTTTCATAAAGGTAAAATACCTCATTAATTAATTTCTTATTTCAATTATTTTTGTGTTGTAGTAGTAGGTACTTAGTTTTTTTTTTTTCAATTATAATTTTATAAAACTATTGATTTAATTAATTTAATTAAAAAAAAAAAAAACAATTGTGCAAATCTGCAATAAATTATTATATAATTATTTATTAATTAATTAAAATGATTTTTTTTAAATTTCGATTCTAGTCCAAAGATCATTAAAATATTTGCAATCTTATTATCATCGTTGATTGAAAATCAGCGAATTGATTGCGCGTGCATAACTTTAAACTTACTATTATTAGAATAAAATCATTTTAATAATGATAATAATAAAAGCTACAATTGACGGAAATTGATGATTCAATGCGATGATTAATTATATTTATCATCAAATAGTTATTGAACTTATTTATCATGTGCTGTCTAAATTTATTGTACAACTTCCAAAATTCTCTCAATTTATTTTTATTTGCAACTTGAACTTATCCTTGACTTCACTTTCATTAGGAAAAAAAAAGACCGCAACTTATCAATTATATATATATATTTTTTTTCCATTCAATAAACAATAAATTATAACAATTTCAAGGTTAATTTTTCGTTATTATTTTTATTACAGAAACTAAAACAATTCTACATGGTGTTTCTGGTGAATTTAAATCCGGTGAATTGTCGGTAATTATGGGTCCTTCCGGTGCTGGCAAAAGCACCCTACTCAATATTTTGGCCGGATATACGTAAGTTGCGTCGGTTTTTATGATTTTGTTTATAATATTGAGTCGGTTGTACAAATCTATTCTTATCAGTTCCATCATTATTGCCATGATAATATAAGAACCTTGATTTTCACATAATAAATTGATTAATCGAATTGTTTATTAATTATTCTAAGGTCGGTTACAAATAGAATTCAATGATTTTAATTTTCGAAAAAAATAAATAAAAACAACACTAAATATCTAATAGAAATGAATAAAATTCTTCTAAATTGATCTGATCAGGGCCGCTTTCGCGCGAGTATGCAAATTGTGCCCTGCACAAAGGCGACTCATTAGTGGGGGCGCAATTTCAGCTCTCACATTAGAAACATATATTCCATGGGAACGCTGAAAGATATGTTTGCACAAAGGCGCCCTTCATCCACCGAGCGGTCCTGGATCTGATAAAAACTATAAATAATTTATATACAGGATGATTGATAATCAAAAATTCAAGGTTTTGGTCCCAAATTTCAAATTCGTAAATAAAATTACTACTATCGAAAATAATTATAGTGGTAATTTGAAATTTTTCTATTCTCTCATGTACTGTTTGTTGTCATTGATGATTAATCATTTATTTTATCATTTTTGTTAAGGACACGTGGCAGTAGTGGTATCATTAAATTAAATGATAATGTTCGTGATAACAGTCCAAGATATCGGAAATTATCAGCTTATATACCACAAGATGAAGAATTACGGATGACTTTAACAGCCAAAGAGGCAATGATGTTTGCTGCTAATTTAAAATTAGGCTACAAAGTTTCCAATGATTATAAAAATCAGCAGGTATAAAATCAACTAATTAATAAAAACTGTAGTCAGTCGATTAGAATTTAATGGAAATAGTTTGGCGTGAGTCGTTCTACAAAAAAAAAAGCAAATGACGCACTGAATCCATAATTATAATCGATTGATTATCGTTAATTTTACAGTTAGAATAGTAGAAATTCTAGATTTACGTCTGGAATCCTATCTCAATAATTTCATTATTACTACCAACACACATTGGCAAACTCAATGATTAATAAATAATAACGAAATTCTATTTTAGGTGGTAAAGGTATTGGAATTATTAGGTCTTGAACATTGCCACCATACAATCACATCACGTTTATCAGGAGGTCAACGTAAAAGATTAGCTGTTGCTTTAGAATTACTCAGTAATCCACCAATTTTGTTTTTGGACGAACCAACAACGTAAGTCACATCTATATATTTATCTAATTATTTTATAAATAAATTATATTGACCTAGAAAAATAACAAAACAATTTCTAGTTTCGCTCTATTAAAAAAAAACAAAAAAAAACAACACAACCGTATAGTTATAGTACGTTCTTCTCCTAAAGGATCACGTTGCTGTATCAGCAGAACATCTAATGTCTCTACTAATCACTGACTACTTGACAAACAAATTATGTATTCAATTATTGAAACACCTCGTTTCAAGAATTCCTGCTGATGTAGCAACGTTGTTCTTTGGAATAAAACGTACTATAATCGTTACAATTTTTAACTGAACCATCATATGCAGTACTGTAAATTTTATTGCCGATTTCAATGAAAATAAATTAATTATTTTTAGAATTCCTGTTGTTATTCTAATGAAGTTTGTTAGGAAAAAAAAGTAATGCCATTTCTATACAATTAATGATAGAATTCTTTTAATTATTACTTACAATAGAAACTTAATTTAGAAAATAATTATACGCTAATTAAATAACAAATGATAAAACAAATAGTTTAATTGTTTGTTTTTCAAATTCAATAAAATTAATAATTATTCGTGTTGGTTCGCTTTAGTGTTCAATAATATTATTCTCGATAAATATTAGTTTAAAATGTTATTTTCGTCATGATTACGCATTAACAACAAAGTCGAATTTTACAACGTGTCTACGATGCTCTGTTGTTGTGTTGCTTTTTTTTTTGAAAATACACGATTGATCTCACAAATAAATCATTTTATGTTTCTCCTAAATTTGAACGGCATAACATGGTTCCGATTGTTTTGTTTGGAACATTCTTTTGTTGCCAATGAATTATTAATAAAAAAAAAAATATATAGAATAGTAAAAAACAATAACCCAACTAGTTATTCAACCTTCTATCTTCCATTAACTATTAACAATAAATAAAAATAAAAATTTTCTACAATGTCAAAATTTACAATGCATAGACAATGCTCTGGTGTTGAAAAATTGCGCGACTGAAAATCGACGAGCAATGTAAACATTTTCATTCGATTTTATTGTCTCGAAATTTCGAAATCAATGATTTAAGTAAATCCATCTCTATTTATTCGATTTGACTAATTGTTTGTTTATTTTACAAAATTTTTGATTGTTCAAACAACAATTGGAAAAAATGTCAAAAAATTGTTCTTACGATTATTTCTTTTTTCAATTTCTGAGTAAATATGGCAATTACTCAGTCTGTTGTTTGTGTTACAAAGTTCCAAACTACTTATCAATTTGTTACTAATAAATGAGTAATGTATTGTCGGAAGTGTGTCTGTCGACGATAATTAATCGATAATTGTCCTAAAATTTTTGTTGTTGTTACAGAGGTTTGGATAGTTTATCGTGTAGCCAATGTATTCTATTATTGAAACGTTTGGCACATGAAGGACATACAATTGTTTGTACAATCCATCAACCATCAGCGTTATTATTCGAAATGTTCGATAAATTATATACATTAGCCGATGGTAGATGTATTTATAATGATAGTACAAAGAATCTAGTACCGTATCTATCGAGATTCGGTCTAAATTGCCCACCATACCATAATCCGGCTGATTATTGTAAATACAATTTTTATATACCAATTTTTTCCAAACAAAATAATTACAAAAATAATAATTGCAGTGATGGAAGTGGCGATTGGTGAATATGGTCCTGTTATAGAAACATTAGCTGACGCTATAATAAACGAACAAAAACCGATTGTAGAAGAAATCGAATTGGAAACAAATCCAAAAGGTCAGTGTACTTGATACTTTCTATTTTGATAAATTTCCACTTACTCTATGGAAATAAACAATTTTTTTTTTCTTTTAATATAAATTTCTTATCGATTTTCAACTCTTTTAGAAATTGGTGGAAAAGAAATCGAAATAAATACGTCGAAATTCGACAATAACAATATCGAATTCGCACCACCGAATCCAATCGACAAATTTATCGAACCAGCTCCAGTTATTATGCAATTTCTTCTATTATACAAAAGGAATTTGTTAACATTCAAACGGAATTATGTTTGTTATTATTATTAGATTATTGATTTATTCTTTATTTATTTTTTAATAATTTTTACTTTTAGAATTTTTTCTTGAACCGATTTTTAGCCCATATCCTGATCGGTATATTGTTCGGTTATTTATATAAAGATGTTGGACAAGGTGCTGATACAATTTTGGGCAATTACGTTTATCTGTATGGTAGTTTATTGTTGGTTGTCTATACTGGCAAAATGTCGGTCACAATTACATGTAATCAATTTTTCAATTTAATCAAACAAAGATTTTTGAATAATAATAAATTTCAATTATAGTCCCATTGGAAATGAAGATTTTGATACGGGAACATTTCAATCGTTGGTACAAATTATCACCGTATCTAATGTCTGTGATATTGATTGAAATACCATTTCAGGTAATTATTTCCAACAAAAAAAAAATCCCCCAAACTTTTATAAAAGTTATTTAATAATTTTTCGGTAATATGTTGAAATTATGAAAGGATTTTTAAAACCTTGACTCTATTTTTTTATTATTAACAAAAAATAATAATAATAATAGCATCACGGTCAATGTTGATTTTATAAATAAATTATTATTATTTTCCAATTACAGATAATATGTACATTAGCCTATATTACAATCTCGTATTGGTTGACACATCAACCGACCGATTTTCGATTATTTCTATTCGTATTATTCTCAATATTATCGACACTATGCGCCCAATCTTGGGGTTATTTTATTGGAGCAACAACCCCAATCAAGGTAGTACTACCGATTATTTTTTATACAGTATAGTTGTCTAATTGGTATTGTTTGTTTTTTTTATTTTAGATTGCAGTATTTTTGGGTCCAGTGATAGCTTGTTTATTTTCAGTATTTGGTTTTTGTATACGCTATTTCGATACACCATATATATTTAGATGGTTATTCCATGCTAGTTATTATCGTGCCGGTTTCCAAAGTATTGTCTATTCAATTTATGGTTTGAATCGTAAAGATTTAATATGTCCAAATGAAGAGGTTTATTGTCATTATGCTAATCCAATGAATTTCTTGAAAGAAATGGATATTATGAATGTTGATTTAGTATCGAATATATCTGTGATTGTTACAATATGGTGTGTTATGAATTGTGCAACATATTTGATTTTATGGTTCAAATTGAATAAACGTTGATAGATATATTTTTAATTAAACTAAATTATGTATACGGTGAATTACTTAAAATTTTACATTTCTATTTATTCAATCTGTTATGTAAGGTTTATATTTAAGAATACCAAAGATCTTGTTCCATTATTATTATTAAAACAACAAAAAAAAAACACAAAACAAATGTTAAAATTAGAATTTTTAATATTTTCTGTTTATATTTTCTAAAACTTATCAAATACTTATTATATATTCTGTTTATTTATAATTAATACAAATTTTTTTTGTACAATCTTAATAGATGTATATTTTCGCATTAAAAAAAAAATTTAGTCTAGTCAATGTTTTCCAATTGTAGATGATAAGGTGATTGATGAATAAAAAAATCTAAATTACACTACTAACATTATTTGAATTAATTGCATTGTCGCTCGACCTCATTGTTGATAGTCGAAATTTCGAAATAAATTTCTTTGATTTTGGCGTAACATGGTAGTTTTGAGTTTTCTAGTCAATTCAACCAAATAACAACGCATAGCAGAAGAACAACAAGTACAATTTTCAGCAAATCAAAGTTCCTTCCATCCTGTGATTACGTAATTTTCTATCGCACTCTGCTAAATTATTATTATTATTATTTTGATGAAATTTATATACAGCACCATTTAGGGTGATTCATTTCTGTCTAGCAATAATAATTCTAAATTAATTGATGGCTTTACTTATCCAAAAATTCAATTTCCCATAAGAATAATATAAGAAAAAAAATTTGTCAGTTCAACTTGAGTTTTCAGTATTGAAATTTTTTTTTTAAGGGAAATTAATATAGAGCTTTTGAAGAACAAACAATTTACTATAGAAAAGCTCTTTGAAGTCAAAAACTTGCGATTGATATTTTTCAAGTTATAGACCTTGAAATGTGAATTTGCAGCAAAAATGATATCAAATAAAGCTCTATAACTTGGAAAATATTGATCGTAGTTTGTTAACTCTCATGAGCTTTTTTGTAGCGAATTATTTGCAAATATGAGAAAAGAAAATTCGTCTTTGAATTCGCATTACGATTTTTATTTTAGAGAAGCTCTAGATTATAGGCAACACATAATACTTATAAACAATACAAGTTCATCCGCAGTGTAAATGCTAACGCTAAATAAATCCCAGATTATTATCGTTTTTTTTTTAAATTAAATTAATCAACGATCTGTTCCTCTCTCTTCGCCATTCAGAATATCACCGAAAAAACTATTTCAGTGAATGCTGCAGTGACGGGAGCACAGAGTAAATAAGAAATACGATTTTTTTCACATTTGGTAAGCTATATCACTGCTATTAGAAGGTGACTGGGAGGAAAAACAGTTGTAGACGACTAAATAAAACAACGTAATCATGATGGGGAAATGAAGACAAAGAATCATTTCCCATGGGTACGCGCAATATGAACAATCAATCGATTTAATTTTTAAGAATCTGGATTATAGGCAACACAAAATACAGCGCAATACAAGTTCATCCGCAGTAGAAATGTTAACGCTAAATAATACTAAGACTATCGATTTTTATTCGAATTTGAATCAATTTTAATAAAATAAAACTTAAGTATAATCATTAAAAAAAAAAATGGCTTTAAATTTCAATTTATATATAAATAATTCTTTTTATTACACATGATAACAGGTCATTAATTATCATTACGATTAATATAAATTCACAGACAATGCGATAATAAAATATAAAGTCTATAAATAATTAAGAGAATATTATTTGTAATTGTGGTAAAACTTTTTATTTATTTTTCTATATAAATATTGAATTTATTTGGGAAAATTTACAATAACATTTGAATGAACAACAAACAATTTCTCATCGATCAATACAAATAAATATTAGCGATAAAGATTTATTGTATTATTATTGATTTATTCAGCCATTTATTTTGGAGATAAATCTATGATGATAATAGAAATAATCCAGTAAAAATTCCCACCGGAATTGAATTCGATCATAGAGGTACAACTGTGAAATTATTGATTCCCACACGAATAAAATTGATAAGAACAAAAAAAATTATTAAGCTAATAGATTGATGCCTTTTGGCCTTTAGGTGGGTAGTTGATTTTATTAATTTGTTTAATTATAAATAATAAATTTCAAAAAATTATCGTCTAACGTATACAAATTGTAATTATTGTATACGTTTATTATCTTAAAAGTTTGATAAAAGATAAATACGATAATAAATAGAAATATTATTGTGTAGTTCAACAATATTGGGTGGTTGTGATGTTTTTTTTCTAAAATTCATTAGTAAAATTTCTTCTATAATACTTGTATAGTGGGATGAATTTTTGTGCGCGCACAGTTAAAATTAAAAGCGGAAATATTGAGAATAGTTGAAAACGCGCAGTTGTTGTTGTTGCCTCCGACTCGTAACACTTTGAATTAGGGTCTCCCACTACGGTTATATTGACATTATTATCATCAATCCAACAATAACCATATGAAAGTGAAATAAACTAAACAATAAAAAGACTATTATAAACTAATTTCTCTTTGTTTATATATTTCTATTTAAATATCGATGTATAAATTATTTGTGAATTTTATAAGAGTGATATTACTATTATTTATTTTAAGTCGATAGTATCTAAATATTGATGGAAATTGAAGAGATGGAGCCAATATCTGGCACAACAGCATCAACTACCATCAAAACGCTACGTTATCAAAGACAACGACCGGATTCATTGAAATTAGAATTAATTACAATACCAGAAGAGAATTGTTTAACAGGTTTCGGATATAATTTCGACAATTTATTAAATGTTAGTTTTAAAAATTTAACGTACACCGTCCAAGAAGGAATATTTAAACGAAGTAAGTTTATCAATTTAATCAATTTAAAAAAAAAAAAAATGTAATACACGTGTATAGTTAGATTTACGTCAGCTAGAGTTGCACTAACAAAGAGAGCATCAAATCTAAATTATCGATTAGGGTCTGCTACAATAATTGCGTTGGATGCAATTCGCCTTTCTACTCCAGCAACATAACTTGTTGATGGACAGTTCGAATCTCGATCGTGTCAATATTACTTTTTTGTTTAAATTTTTGTTTTTTGTTATTATTTCTTTCATCAACCGCCCAATAATGTTTTCAAATACTAATAAGAAGACATCATCGATAATGAATTGAAAGAAGTACTGCTCAGGATTCGATCGCCATACCTAATAGTAGACTCAAGCGCATTACCACTAGGCTACTTGAGGCAGCTTTGTTCTTGGTCTATGAGCAGGTGTGCCTTACTATTTCGTCCAGATCCCGGTATTCCAGCCTCATTGTTAGTGCAACTGACTGATCCATTGATCCAACTATATATTCGTAACAATGAATCTCTGCATCTTCAATTACACTGAGCACCGAGTTATGATAAAAGTTTGACATGTGCCTCAATAAGTTGAAATATTAACACTATATAGTCGTATACTGCTACTGTTTTGAGTTACTAACGCGCATTCATTGATCCGCGTATACGAGTATAGGCGCGTAAATAGTTGTATTCTATTTATTCATTGTATTTTAACCTCACTATTATGCGATTGTAATGCCGGGTTCACACTAAAACAGTGACTTTGTGTTTTTCAACAATCAAACGACAAAACTGCGACATTTCAGCAACTTGTCGTGTTGCAACTTTGTTTCTCTACAAGATTTTGTGCAACGCACGTAATACGTGCGTCAAAATACGTTCTGTTCGTCCTGGCCGTGAAATTTTGTTAAAACAAATAAAGGTAAACGAAGCCTTCAATAATTTCGATGTGACAAAATTTGTAATTTGTATTATAATAACAAAAATTTCAAGTTCGATCAACTTTTCCATCCAAGGACAGTTGGTATAAGGATCAGACAAAGACTTGACCCGGTTTTCTTTATTCGACGACAAACAGCTGTGTGTGTTTACAAATTTTCTTTATTTATTTATTATTCTTCTTTAATAGAAAAAAAAACCGTATCCTAGACATAATCCTTTATCATTAACGACATGGCACACACTAAATAAAAAGGCCATTGATCTTATTTGATTTAATTGAACAAAACTATAAAGGCCATGTCGACGATTTCAATTTTTAAATTCGTCAATTTATTTATTAGATAATAATTGGAGTAAAACTATTTTTAAATTTTTTATTTAATTAATTGAATAAAGCAAATTTTATATAAATTTCCATTTGATTTCTTATCAGGAATAACAATTGCGAACAGGTGTTCATTATTATCATTCATTATATTTTTTTTCAATAATTACGCACGTACATATTTCCCCAAATTCAACAATTTTCAACTAACTATCTGATACAAAAAAATAATAATAATTCAATGATATAGCGATTTTTTTCTATTCAATAATTTTCAATTTGCACGTGCTGTACACCATCTAATAGACTCGATATTTTTTCGTTAATTCAAGTGTCCTGATTACATAATTAGAAATATGACCAAATTGCGATAATTAATGAATTCAATTGTTTTCTATTGTTCTTCGATAAGTATTGATTAATAATTGTAATTTGGATTAAACATGATGTACCAAATTTTTGTTTTATTCTATTTTTTGTTTGTTTCAATTTCGAGGACCTAAAACGATTCTACAAGAGATCAATGGAGCTTTTACAGCT
>JAZBGX010001158.1:0-20688 GCA_037414775.1 Zonitis immaculata
TGAAATCGACGCCTGCTTCTCTTGTTAAAGAAATCAAACAAGAAAAGAGTCCAATAAAAGAGACGCCATCGCCAATCGATAAGGCAAAAACACCAGAAATTGATAAGAAATCACCCGTCGACAAGAAATCGACGCCTGCATCTCCCGTTAAAGAAATCAAACAAGAAAAGAGTCCAATAAAAGAGACGCCATCGCCAATCGATAAGGCAACAACACCAGAAATTGATAAGAAATCGCCTGTTGACATGAAATCGACGCCTGCATCTCCCGTTAAAGAATGCAAACTAGAAAAGACTCCAATTGAAGAGACGCCATCGCCAATCGATAAGGCAAAAACACCAGAAATTGATAAAAAATCACCTGTAGACATGAAATCGACTCCCGAATCTTCCATTACAGAAGTTAAACTCAAAAAGCGTGCAATTATAAAGACGCTATTGTCAGCCGAGAAAGCAGAAACGTTAGAAATTGACAAAAAATCTCATTTCAATAGAGAATCGAGATTTGAATCTTCTGCTGCGTCAGAGATAGTTGGTGAGCGGGGGGATGATGAGGGAGCAAGTTCGCATGCATCAGCAGATTCTGTTCTTACTGATCAAGAGCAGGCAATTACAATTCATCGAACTGAGTCGCGTCTTTCCAATTCAACAGATCCAAAAGATGAATCTAGTGAGACTGATTTAGGAAATCAGGATAGACAGCATAAGCAACTAAGCTCATCTGACACTTATATTTCGTCGTTACAATCTACAGTAGATTATATGCAACACGACACACAAAGATTAGTCTCTTACGAAGAAAGCTCCTATTCGGACTTACACAATGAGTCAGTTAACATAAGTGAAATTGGATTTTCAGAAGATACGGATACGTCATCAAAAATCGAATCCATTTATGAACGTCATCCGGCTGCAATGAAATCTACAATAAAATACCATGTATTGGATGAATCTAAAGAACCCATTGTTAGCATGAAGGATGATATTCTCAAAGTGACAATTTCTAGCGATTCTGATAATAAACAATCGATAAAAACTCAAAAATTAACTAGAAGTGATAATAAAATGATGAAGAGACGAACTAAAATGTTTACGAGAACTAGTCCGAAAAGAACGACTAAAACAGATACCGAAATTAGCTCCGAAGATGATAGAGTTGTTGTTAGTCGATTCAAACGTAATGGCACAGCTTCTCAAGCTTCACGCGCAACACGAACAACAAAGACAAATATGGAAACAACATCAGTACGTCGAATTACGACTAAATCGCAACATTCTAGTATTCCTAAGCCGATAAAATATTCACCAATACCTCCAGATAGTCCAAGATCGACACATACTTACTTAAAAAAGAAAGAATATGTTCAAATATCTCCAGTGCATCCTGCTCGAAGATACGAGACTCGAGTACATGGTTATATGCAATCGACAGTTTCCAGAGATATGAAAGTGGACAAGCAAATTCGTGAGAAAGAAACGTGGAAGAAATTGAAAGATAAAAAAGAAATGGATAAAATTAATGAAAATTTAAAGTCGAAAGTACATGGCGATGAAAAAATGCGAATGAAAGAAGAAGAAACACCAAAACGTTATTATCGTAAGCATACAGTTTCTACTGAAAGAAAGACTGTCCAATCTCGAGAAAGTACTCCAATAAAAAGTAGAAAAATCGTAGATGATAAACGTGAAATTGTGAAATCACCAAAAAAATCACGAGTGCGAATCGATAGTAATAAGGTGTTATCACAGAAAAATGATGATAAAATTGATAAAATCACCAAGTCTGAAATAGTAAGTGTCCGTGATGGAACCAAGCCGACAGCTTCACCAACAAAATTACGTCGTACCGTCATCATTGAAACTAGTGAGAATAGTAAGAAAGAGAGAATGACTGAATGTGATACAGAGAAATTCGTCCAATTTTCATCCGACCATTTACGTAGTCAATCCGTCATACCAACTGCATATCAGGAAATAATTTCAAGAAGAGACAGTCCATCATCATTGCCAGATAGTCCCGTCCGTGTACGATCAGCCAATGGTAGCTCAAAATTATTAACATCTGAAGTATTTACACGAACACAAAGCCATACCGGTTCAATTGAAGTTATTTATAGACAACCATGTGAGAATTTGAGAAAATTGAAAAATGATACTGAATTATCGATAATTGATACGACGGATTCAAGTTTATCAGAATCCGTAGCATTACCAAGTTCACCATCCGATCATGATATAAATTCCGATGCCAATAATCGTTTTCGATCATTATCACCAACATCACCTAAGAAACGACAATCATTAGAATCAATAAGTGAGAATGACCATCGTATATCCGATATTATACCATGTACGGGCATTGTTGAAGAAGAATCATGTGTTATACCACGGCAATTGGTTATGTCACAATATCAAGAGATCGCACAAGAGGAACGATTATCGCCTATAATTAATGTCAATGTCGTATCGCCGCCCAGAAGGAAATATCAATTTGATTATGAAGATGGTGGTCGTAAAGAAGATGATATTGTTGCCACATCAACAGGTAGTGGGTCTTTTACGTTGCCTGACACTAAAGCGATGTCATACCACAGCATGGCTTACCGAATAGAAACACGTAAAGAGGTATCAGTCCATTTTAATTTAGTTGCTATCGATTTGTTTAGTTTTGCTTGCTCAAAATTGTATATTATTTATGCCCAAACTAGTAACTATTATAGTCTTAATAGTCTTCCAACATTAAGTACAATCAATCAATCATTGGACATCAAATGAATGGTAATTTCTTAGAGTTTAGTGCAATACTAGGAATCAAATTCAAAATTCGAGATTTAGACAATCAATTTTCATACAACAAATTATCAATCAATCAAACAAACAATTTTGTCTTCATAACCGGACATTGACGAATTATTGTTTTGATACGACGAGCTGCGTCTCTTTATAGTAGTACGTGTTTTCCGGTGCATTATTTAACAAATCTCGTACTGTTTATCGAACAATTTTTGTGGAGGCACCTAATCCGAATACCGAATACAAAAGCCTACATAGGTAGCACGATTCTCAACAAAATGTCGTGAACATTGTCGTCATAATAATAATTTTATATGAATATAGTTTTTGCTTCACGCGTATTTTTCGCCTAACGAATCGATGCAGTTAGAAATTTGTCATTTGTTTTACAAAATCCACAATTTTCTCCATTAAATGCCACAACACAACAATCTCAGTTTACCCGGCGCCTCCACCATTTTTATTCAACAAAGGCAAAAAATCGATTCTTATTATTTCAACTGAATTTCTAAGATTTATCATTCATATCGTACAATGATGATTTCTTGTATACTATTCTATGAAAATAATGGTAAGTACAGATAGGGTGATGATTTTCAAAAAGATCTCAGCTAATCGGTGACGGGATATATGACGATAAAATTTAATTGAGAAAAATTCCTAATAATTTTGAAATGTATATTCTTATAATTAACAGGATTATCGAAACGATTCACTCGATCTACGTGATTATCTATTTTACGAAAAACTAACAAAGTCCAACAGTTAGTTATCGTAAATTTTTCGAAGATATTAACAATTAATAATAACAAAAAAAATTAAAAATGTCATTGTCCACAAATCAAATTCCAGAAATTGCCATTTCCTATGATTACACTGATGATGATAATAATGATGTCAATAATATGACGATATCGGAAGAATGTTTAACTGATGTTGAGGAATTATTTGATGATCAATTGGTAAGAAAACCAAAATTAAAAATTAAAATACCAAAAGACAATGATAACGATGACAATGGTGCTGTAACTGATATTGAAGATCTTGAAACTTCCGATAATGAGGATTATCAGAAAATTATCAAACACAAAAATCCGATAACTATAAGAGATTTAGATTATGAAACTTGTACATTCGAAGAATATGTTAAAACTGATAATAATGATAGCGGGCTTGATAATAAAAAAATCCAAACACAATTGTTGGATAATCCCGACAATTTATTGAAAGATAACAACGATATTTTAACTGATTATGAGCAATTTTCAACTGATGAAGAATTGGAACAACCACCAATACCGGACATTGTCGGTGATTTCGATGTAACTCCAGAAAATTGTGTTGATATTTCCGATAATTATAAAGAGAAAATTGCGGCGAATAAATTCGTCGATAATTTGACAGACAATGAAAGTTTATTGAATCCTCAAGATGATATTCATCAGAAAAAAACTAAAACCAAGAAACGAAAATCGAAAAATGCAAAGAAATCGTTAACAATACCATTATCGCCAAGTTGTATTGATGATTCTGAAGACGATCGTGATGCTTTGGGTTTTACTTTATGTAAATCCGTTGTTAACTCACCACAAGACATATCAACGGATATTGAAGAAATTGAAGATAGTGCAACTGCATTAAATTATAAACCGATTCGTAAACGTTCAATGAATGTATCAATCAATGAACGACGGAAATCATATCAACAAAGCAAACAAACACCGAGTAGTAGTGGAACTGAAGACGAATCATTGGATGGGTTCGTTGATGATCGGAAAATTTCCGATATCAATCTACCATCACCAAGTCGAGTTATGGTATTATTAGATGAAAAGCAGTCGATAATACCGACAACGAAAATTTCGCCACTTGTTGAAAATTATTTGGAAAATTCGAAAATCAACGATACATCCGATACTAATAATCAAACCGATATTGAATGTTTCAAAGATAATGATGATTGTCTTGATATTGATAATGGTAATTATGAGAGAGGAGCAACACCGGAAATTGTCGATTATGAAATAACTTCCATCGATTGTGAAGAAAATGATAAAGTGGACGAATCAATAGATCCTGTTATTATTGATAATGATGGAAATCGAATAATTGATAATGTGAATGAGGATTTATCATCGATTGATTCACAAAATCGTACAGATATTGAGAATTTCGATACTGATAATGATGAGATTAGTTCGAAGAAAATCAATCAGAATCCAAATTACAATGATACTGAGGATTTATTAGGTGACGATGATAATAATAGTACAACTGACGTTATGTATTTGAAAGGCGGTTCGTATTTTGATCATGAACATCCTGATATATTCTTGAATATTGAACAAGGATCGGTGTGCTTTGGAATCTTCAAAGGTAACACATTCTTTAATTGATTGTTATTAGTGACCCCCAAATTGTAGAATTCACTGTAAAATTCGGTAAGGTACTTAATAATTTATGCTTAACACCCAGCTTCTCATCGATCATTTTACCCGAATATATTATTGATGGGTTGTTAATTTTGTTTCTAGAATGGGATGTCGGAAAGCAGCCAGCAACAGCAATCAAAGAGACGCCAGCCAAACCAACAATAGGAATCGAGCAGCAAGGTAAGAGATTCATTTTATAATCGGAAACAATTCCAACCACTTGAAATTGTGGTGATTTATAATAATCCAAAAAAAATATATATATAGTAATCAATCACTATAGACATGCAGGTATATTCATTTAATTTTGAGTTAGGATCATTTCCATTAGCGCCAGCGTTTTATTTCTTAATTTTCGTCATTATTTCCAAAATTAACATTTATTTTAATTATTTTAATTTTAAATCAAAGCCAGAGATGCTTATTTTTCACACTAATAACGCATAGAATTCATTTACAAATTGTCTACCAAAAAAAAAAGCAGAAACAAAATAAATCACGCTAAATTTTAACAACAAATCCAATTTTAATCCAAAAAAAATCCGCTTAATAGAATTCAATATTAAAAAAAAATATATATGTATTGGAGTTCAATTATTTGATTCAAAAAAAGCATGTGCATGTGCATGTGCAGTTGTATCATTTTTTTTCTATCAAATTTGAAGCTGTTGCACCGGGCTGCTTGCATGACCAAAAAAAAAAAATACAAATCATAACGCGCTAATTTTTTTTCACATCATTCATATCCATCCGATCAGATTGTAGGCTCAAATCAATTAAAAAGAAAATAATAAATTGATAATAATAAAATTACTACAAAGGAGGAATATTCTTGCTGTACAGTTGTGGTTAATGCTCATCAATTTTTTTTTTGTCATTGAATTTAAAAACAAAAACTATTTGTATTTTGCCCCAACAGTTACGCGTCCGCATAATTATGTTACTTACGAAAGTGTCCTGTTGAAATCGGATTGCAGTATGCCATTAACTACCGATCCAATCCAATCTAATCCTTTGACCTATAAACAGATCGATGATATGTTAGATAAAATGTTATATGAAGTTGAGAAACAAGAGAAATTATTCGAATTAGATTTAGATATTTTAGAATTAGATAATAATAGTAATAATAATAATAATAATAAATGTATCAATCGATTAGAATTATTACCGGAAACGGATGCTCTGATTGAATTACCGATAAAAAAATCTGATTTATATTCGAATTATCATGAAATACAATACAATATTGATGACGATAATCGGGATCTGATTGAATTCGAATCTGATAGTAATATAAAAGAAGATTTGTTATTTAATAATATTCGAATAGCATCAGATGAATCGTTAGATGATGATAATGATTATGAAACAATTGAATATAATCCGTTGACTTGTGCTTATCAACGTTTAGATTATTATCAACCGAATCGTGATACATGGTTTGAAGGTACTTATCGTAATTTGAGTATAGTACCGGAAGAGGATGAGGATGATAGTACGAGTTTATTGAGTGATTACTCAACATGTCGTACATCATCGAATCGATCGTCATTCTATAAAACTCTACAAAATCTCGATTATAATAATCAAAAGTCCGATACGGATGATTCAAGTAACGATGATAGTAGCGATTCCGATTCCGATTTGGAACAAGGTTATAGTAAATTTGATAGTATAGTTAAAGCTGAAGTTAAATTGTTAGTTAAAACTTCTGAAGCCGGTAGAGAAGCAATTGAGATAAGATCGGTGCGGGAATTCATAGAAACACCAATTAATAATCAGGAAAATTCGAAATATAATAAAATAACGAATCGTAAACGTTTGAGCGATAGTGGTAGTCGTGAGAATTTGATAAAAGACGATTCAAATAGAAATCCAACTTTCACTCTACCGCAATTATTAATTAAAACACCAGAAATTAAAACGAATTTAATTGAAATGCAAAAATTTGGTAGCCGTACCGAATTGATTGCTGCCACACCATTAGAAAATTTCCCATTAAATTATAATCCACAAACGGCAATTGAAGTGAAAAATATCGATCTATATGCAAATATACCATTCCGTCCTATTTATAATAAATCAAATCAATATAATTTGAGAATGATTCATTCAGCACAAACGAATCCTTTCACTGAAACAATTTCTTCAAATCC
This sequence comes from Zonitis immaculata, assembly GCA_037414775.1. Classification (NCBI taxonomy): domain Eukaryota; kingdom Metazoa; phylum Arthropoda; class Insecta; order Coleoptera; family Meloidae; genus Zonitis; species Zonitis immaculata. The sequence continues at coordinate 7,384 of JAZBGX010001158.1, forward strand.
TTTCGATGATAATAATGAAGAATTACCGGCGGCATATTGTGACTGGTTAATTGTTGGAGATCCGAGCGGAGGTAAATGATGAGTTGACTTTTCTCAAACGACTGATCCGCATGGGTTTTCTTTGTTGTGCCTTAATTTTTCGTTTTTGATTTTTTTCTTTTGATGAAAATATAGACTAATTGATTGCATTAACTCAGCTGTGGTAAGGATATTTATTTATAATAATTCTAGAAAAATTTATTTACATGAAAAAAAAAAAAGATTTACAGTAGTTAGGATAGCTTGTTGGAAATTGCATGTTTACAGGAAAATCAACAACGATCGACAATAAAATTGACGGTAACGAACACGCAAAACAACCAATGCTAGGTGGTTCATCAATTGTTGATAAACAATCAATAATTGATTTACCAAAACTACTCGATCAAACTAACGCTTTCATACAGTCTGAGTCACAACCGGAACCTTACGATAATTCAACTGAACAATTAACGAAACAAACGATTAACGACCGTAAAATGGACGATAATAAATATAATATGAATGAGAAGAAGAAAGCGAAAAAAGGGTTCTTCGGTACAATTAAAACATTTGTTCGAGAATCATTTGAATCGGATTCAGAATCGGAAAAATCACCGAAAAAATCTAAACAAAAGAAAAAGAAGAAAATTGATGAAGAAAAACTAGCAACGAAAAAGCCGAAATTACCAACACCACCTTTGGAACCAAAAGATTTAGATACAATACCGTATGTAGAAGCTTCGCTTACTGATTTACCACCCCATTACCAACCCCCTGATGTACCAATTGAAATTGATTCCCAACAAGCAACAATTGAATCTGTATCAAAATTGACAAATGTTAAGATTAGCGAAAAATCCCCTAAACATCAGAAAATACAAACTATAGAAAAAATTACGAAAACTATAGAGCCTCTTGTTGTTGAAACTGAAGAGTTTTCAATAATTGTCGATCCAACCCGAAAAGAGTCCCCTAAAAAATCGAGAGAAACTTTTACGTTAAATATTGACGAATCTATAGAGCAAATTGAGAAAGAAATTCTGGAAAGATCCCCAATTTTGTCGGAAGAAAAAATTTGTAAGCCGGTTGTTTCATTCGAAGCAAAACCTTATATTAGAGAACACGTTTATGAAGATATTGAAGAGCCTGTTCCATTACTCGATCAAAAATTCAAAGATATTTCTACAAATTTCATAAATAACGAGATCAACTTCAGTGGTTGGGACGATGATCCTTATAATGTTAATAAATCAGTACCAGTTATTGAAATGATTGAAGAAGAAATCGTTGAAAAACACGATAGAGAGCTATCGAAAGAAACTCCAAAACCTGAAGATTCTCCAAAAACTAAAAAAGACGACTCTAAAAAGAAAGGTCTTTTTGGTTTATTCAAAAAACCGAAAAAAGAAAAAGACGAATTGATAGCAATTAAATTATCTGATGCAACTCTCAAAGATATGGCTGATACGAATCGGTTTCTGAGTCAAGAAATTGAAAATTATCACGATGCTATGCCACAAATTGTACAAGAAGAAGCCACAAAAATTGAAGAGAGAGTTCCAAAAATTAAATCGAGAGAATCATCTGAAGAACGTGGTTTTCTTGGTTTATTCAAGAAAGCTAGAAAAGATAAAGATGGTGAACAGGGTGAAATTGTTACAAAGCCGGCAACTCCAATTACATCGCCAAAATTGAAATCGCGTGAAGCATCTGAAGAACGAGTTGGATTTCTTGATAAATTCAAAAAACCTAAGAAAGATAAATTAGAAGAAAAACACGAAATTGTAATACCTGCAACTATTTTACAAGACACGAATAAATTTTTGAGCAAAGAAATTGAACATTTTCATGATGTTAAACCAATTGTGAGTGCAACTGGTGATTTGAAGCAGCCTATGACTGAAAAGGTTACAGAGTCAATAATAAAATCAACACCAGTAATGAAAGCGGAGCCCAAAGCACCGAAAGTACAACTTCACCATGACTTAAAACCTAAAGTTTCTCAAAAAGCAGAAGAACTTTATGATAAGCAGAACAAAGCGGAGATACTTACACAAGAAGTTGTGGAAACGAAGCTCGGAAAAACACCTATATCAGAAACAATTGAACCAATAAAAGAGAAACAGAAAGAAATACATTTTGAAGAAGCTCGAAAACATACAAGCGATGTAAAACAGTTTTTGACCAAAGAAATAGAGCTTTATCATGATGTTAGACTAACCTCATCTAAAGACAAAGTAGAGGTTATTGAACCTGATACTACTCCTGAGCATAAATCTGAAGAAAAAGGTTTCCTCGATTTATTCAGAAAACCTAAGAAGCATGAAGCTGAACAACTACCAGAAATTTCAGCAGAAGTGCAAAAGCATATGAGTGATACTAATGATTTTTTAAATCGAGAACTTGAACATTATCATGACGTACGACCTCCAGTTTCGGCAGTTAAAAAAGAAATTATGAATAAGGGAGACGTTCAGGATAAATCTGCTGTAAAGAAACCAAAATCTCGTGATTCATCAGAAGAACGTGGAGGTTTCTTCGATATGTTCAAAAAATCTAGAAAAGATAAAGCTCAAGAAGAAATGGATAAAGATTCAGTGAAGCAAGAAAGTCAACATTATCATGAGGTGAAATCTATTGATCCAAATATTGAAAAAGAAATAATATCTGAAATGGTTTATGAAATTGAAAGTGAAAAATTGAAGTCGATGGAATCTACTACAGAACGTAGTGGTTTCTTCGATATCTTCAAAAAGCCCAAAAAAGAGAAAATTGAAGAGCATGAAGAGATTAAATTAACAGAAGCTATGCAAAAAGATATGAAATTTACTAATGATTTTCTGGCAAAGGAAATTGAACACTATCATGACGTAAAACCTGTGGTAGTCTCACTAAAAGAAGATACAAATGTAAAGTCTGTGGAAGTGAAATTGACTGACGAAAAATCACAATTACATCTATCACAAGTAGAAACAATTCCCAGAAAAGTTGATGATAAGTTGGAAAAATCTCCAGAGAAAAAACCGAAGAAATCCGCATCACGAGAGCCATCTGCAGAACGTGGTGGTTTCCTAGAGATTTTCAAGAGATCTAAGAAAGATAAAACCGAAGAGCCTCAGAAAGTGGAAATTTCCGAAGTCGTGCAAAAAGATATGGAAAGTACTGATAATTTCCTAGCGACTGAAATTGAAAAATATCATGATGTAAAACCCATAGTGGTACCAGTTGAAAAAGAATCTATAACTGAAACATTAGCAGTAAAAATACCACAAGCCAAAAAATCACAGGAACCTATAGCAAAAGAAGAGACAATTACTGAAAAAGTTGTAGCTAAGATTGACAAGTCGTTAGAGAAAAAACCGAAGAAAATCAAATCACGAGAACCTTCTGAAGAACGTGGAGGTTTCTTTGATATGTTCAAGAAACACAAAAAAGACAAATCTGAAGAGTCTCAACCATTTAAAATTTCAGAAACTGTACACAAAGATATGAATAATACTAAGGACTTCCTTAAGCAAGAAATTGAACACTACCACGATGTAATGCCCTTAATTTTACCGGCACAAGTAAGAGAAGAGCCTATTGAAGAAACAGTTGTCGAAGTGAAAACTGAAAAAGTATCTAAAAATAAACAAAAGAAAGTGAAATCGCGAGAACCTTCTGAAGAACGTGGAGGTATATTTGATATTTTCAAGAAAACGAAAAAAGATAAAACTGAAGGTTTCCAGCCAATAAAAATATCAGAAACTGTTCAAAAAAGTATGGATAACACAAAAGACTTTTTGAATCAAGAGATTGAATATTATCATGATGTTAGGCCTGTAATATCGCAATCAGAAAATAAGGAAGAACTTGTTACAAAATGTTCTGATATAGTGAAAACTAAAACGTCACCTGAGAAGAAACCAGAAAAGATCAAATCACGAGAATCATCTGAAGAACGTGGAGGTTTGTTCGATATTTTCAAGAAATCGAAGAAAATTGAAGAACCTCGAGACATCAAAATATCAGAAATTGTTCTAAAAGACATGCATGATTCTGGAGATTTCTTGAAGCAAGAAGTTGAACATTATCATGACGTGCGACCTGTCATTTTGAAACAAGAAAATCAACAAGTAGAGAAAGTTGAGACCACAAGTCAATTATCACCTGAGAAGAAAGTCAAAAAGTCAAAATCACGTGAACCTTCAACAGAACGTGGAGGTTTCTTTGATGTTTTCAAGAAGCCGAAGAAAGAAAAACAAGTTGAACAAATAAAAATATCAGAATCAACACAAAAAGACATGGAAAAAACTAAGATATTCTTAACCCAAGAAACTGAGAATTATGAAGACGTAAAACCTCAAATCGAAGAGAAGTTGGTGAGTCAAGAAGTTTCACAAACTAAAAGCGAGAAATCATCAGAGAAAAAACCAAAGAAATTTGAATCACGTGAATCGTCAGAAGAACGTGGAGGTTTCTTCGATAAATTCAAGAAATCAAAAAAAGATGAATCAAAAGTAAAAAGCCAACTATCTGAGCAAATTCAAAAAGATATCAGTGATACTTCTGAATTTTTGGTCCAAGAAATTGATAAATATCACGATGTTAGACCTCTAATTTCTAAAGAGAAAGCCATAGAAAAAGAAACCGTCGATGCAAAATTAGCAGCAGTACCTGAAAAGAAATCAAGTGATCAAGCTGAAAGTGGTAGATTCTTCGATATTTTCAAAAAACCGAAAAAAGTTGAAAGCAAAGAATCCAAATCAGTCACATCAGAATCTGTATTGAAAGATATGGCTGATGCTAGAGAATTTTTGAAAACTGAAGTTGAAGAATATCATGATGCGCAACCTGTTATAAAAACGATGGATATCCAAATTAAAGAAACAGTCGAAGCTAAGCCTCCACAAGTCACTGCCGAAATACAATCAAAAGATGAAATCAAACAAGAACCAAAAATTGTTGATATTGTTGAAGAAGAGACCGCAACCAAAGCAAAAATCTTCAGAATAAAAAATATATTGGTATCTGGAACGAAAACAGAGGAACCGAAATCTCGAGAGCCATCTACTGATCGTGGATTTTTCGGTATTTTCAAAAAATCTAAGGAAAGGCCTGAAGTTCCACTATCAGAAACTACGTTGAAAGATATGATCGATACTGATGATTTTTTGAAGAAAGAAATCGATAATTATCATGATGTTAGACCAGAAGTAAAAAATATTGAGAGTGAAATTGAGGCAAAAACAATTGTTGATTCACAAAGCGGAGAATTGAAGTCACGTGAGCCATCCGCAGAACGAGTTGGTTTCTTTGGATTATTCAAAAAATCGAAAAAAGATAAAGATGAAACTGCAGAGAAACCAACAATTTCTGATTCGACACTTAAAGATATTGATGATACAAATCAATTGTTGAATCAAGAAATCACCAATTTCCATGATGTTAAGGAAGAAATCCCGAAATTAACTGACGAACCAAAAACTTTAGAAATAACAACTGATGATACGAGTCATGTTCCAATTGGAGCACAACAATCATCAGAAGAGAGAAGTGGTATATTTGGAATTCTGGGAAAACCAAAAAAATCGAAAGAAGAAAAACAAACAATCATTCAACTTTCAGATACTGTAATGAAATCGATGACAGATACAAATCAATTTCTCAATATTGAAATAAAAAATTATCACGATGTTAAGCCTGAAGTTTTTGAAAAGATTGTAGTTGATGAAAAGATAACTGCAGCAGCAACGCCATCAACTAAAAAGAAATTATTTAAGATTAGATCACGAGAGTCATCAGAAGAACGTACTGGGTTTTTGGGACTTTTCAAAAAATCGTCCAAAGACGAAAAAGCTTCTGATAAATTTGAATCTGCGATAGAAAAAAAAATAGAAGTAGAATCCAGTAAGTTGCCACTTAAAGGAGATGTTAAAAGGCTTGAATTACCTGAAAAATCTTTGAAAGAAATGACTAAAACTGATCAGTTTCTGAGTCAAGAAATTGAGCATTACCATGACGTCCGGATAATACCTGGAAGTGAAAAATCTTCGGCAAGAATCGAAACTGTAACACCCGATAAAAGACTATCTGGTGAAGATGGTAAATCGGGATTTCTTGGAATTTTCAAAAAATCTAAGAAAGACGAAGAAAAACCAATTGATGATATTACAAAAATTGAATCTGAAAAAATTCAAAGTCCTAAAAAGTCTGGTCTTCTATCTAAATTCAGAAGATCAAAAGGTCCTGGAGAGTTCTCAGAAGAGGTCTTAAAAAATATGGTTGATACACGTGATTTTATCAAAACCGAAATTGATAATTATGGACAAGATGAATATGTAACAAAATTACCAACTGTAGAACAAGTTGGTGAACAAGCTATTCTGGTAGAAGATGTCCAGAGTAAATTATTGAACGTTGATGATTCAACTGTCAAAAAGCTTGAGAGTGAACCAAGTGATGATAAAATCGAGAAAAAGTCTAAAGACAAAAAAGGATTATTTGGAATATTTGGCAAGAAAAAATCACAAGATGATACTAACAGTTCCATAGAAGGATCTCCGAAAAAAGTTTCCAAATCGAGAAGATCTGAGGCGAACTCTTCGAGAATCACTCCACCAACAATTGATGATACTCCGAGTGTTACTCAGGAAGCTCACGAGACCCCACGAACAAGTGCCGAAATTGGTAGAAAATTCAGTGAAGAAATTTTAGAAAGTCTAGAACAGAAACTTGCTGAACTAAAAGAACCTTATTCGAAAGAAGCTAAAAGAGAAATACAAGATTGCCGAGATTTTCTTTTCATCGAACTTGATAATTATGACGATGGTAAGCCACAAGTAGTCACTGATATTGACAAAGGTACAACTGAATTGACTTGGGAAAAAACTGAAGCCACAAAAGTGGTTGATGATGCTTCGAAAAATGATGATGGACAGAAGAAAAAAGAAAATAGAATGTCCGGAGGATTCCTATCAAAATTTGGTGGTATCTTTACAAGTCCAGCTAAGGAAACTGTGAAAAGTACAGAAAAAGCTTCCTCAAAAATAGTCGACGAGATTTCTAAAGAAACTAGCAAAATTTCGACACGACTTGATCAAACTATTGGTGAAGCAAAAGAAAAATATGATAGTTTGAAACATGTCGTTAGCGCGACTGTTGATCAGACTATCGATTCTAGTAAACAGAAAATTGATGAGGAAGCTAGAATTGTGAAGAAAGCTGAAAAAGAAATTACAATAATCATGAAAGATTCTTCTATAAAAACAGACGATATTTCTAAGAAAATTGCAAGAGATGTAACCGATCTTGAAAATGAGATTGACTCACAAATAGCGAAATTAAGAGAAATTCCACATGACTTAACTGAAGAAGCTGTTGAACTCAAGAAGGATTCCGAGATGGAAATCGATACAATCAAACCAAAAGCTGAAATTCGAATAACTGACCCATTGCACGGAATAGCACATGAAATCGAAGAAGTTAAACAGCAGCCAGCAAAGTTGCAGAAAATTTTTGAAGGGGCATATGAAAAAGCTTCAGATAAAACTGTTGATATTTTGGCAACTGGTTTTACAGAATTGGGAAAAGTTATAGACGATGGACAGGAAAAAGTTTCAGATGAAAAAGAGAAAGTTACCAAAACAAAAGAGGAATTACAAGATTTAGCGAATGAGAAATTTGAAAAAACTGCTAAGAAAACTAAAAAAGGTATTGGAGGTTTTATTGCCAAGAGTTTCAGTGGTATTGGAGACGCTTTCACTGGAAAAATAAAAGAAGGTAAAGATAAGGCACATGAATTGGCTGAAAATATTGAACAAAAAGCTGAATCAATCAAACAACAAATGAAAGAGTCTGAAGATGCTGTAAAAGAAACAGCTGAAGAAACGAAAGACTCGACTACAAAGAAAATCGAAGACTTGAAAGAAAAAACTAAAGAAATATCAGATTCTGCAAAACATACAGTTTCTTCAAAAATAGCGTCGTTAGAAAAAGGTGTCGAAAGTACAATCCAATTAACTAAAGATGGAATCACAAGCGAAGTCGTGTCACTTAAAGATAGAGTCAAAACAACTGAAGACAAACTTGAAATTACTGGAGACAAAATAAAACAAGCAGCAGCTTATACGAGAGATGAAATCACTAAAGGATCACAAATCATTAGAGACGAGACTTCCGAAAAATTGGAGTCAATCCAGAATACTACCAAAACCTCGTTTGAATCAACAAAGGAAAATATTGAATTGGGAGTTGAGTCGGCTAAAGATGGATTACAGAAGAAAATTGAAACAACAAAAGAGGTAGTCGGAGCTACTAAAGAAAAATTAATAGATCAAACCAAATCTGAACTTGGAGTAACTGGTACAGTCTCTAAGGTTAGAGAAGATTTGAGCTCTCAGAAAGAGGGTATAAAAGAGAAAGCCGACGCAGTGAAAGATACTGTGAGTGACCAAATCGATGCTACTGCAGATTCATTGAGATCGGCACATAACAAAATAATTGAAACGGGTGATGAAATACAAAAGGGAATTATATCAGTTGGAGATGCCGCTTCCGATAAAGCTAAATCGATAAAACAAAGAATTGCCACTAAAATTGACACCACAAAAGCTAAAACTGAACAGACTACACAATCAGCAAGGGAAAAAGTGATAGTAACATGTGAAGATATACAAGCAGGCGTTGAATCAACAACGGACAAATTATCTGAACAAGGCAAAACAATTAATAAGGAAGTTATAGACGGAATTGAATCTGTTCATGATTCATTGAACGCTACGAAAGAAGGCTTAGCAACAAAAATAGATCAAGTTTCGAATAGAATTGATGATCAAGTGGAATCATCAGAAGGATCAGTTCGTGATACTGTCTCAGAATTACAAAAAGGAGTTGATAATATTGGAAAGAATTTAGGAGATACAACAGAGTCGATCAAACAAGGTACTGAAAAAGTTATAGCATCAGGTAAAGAGGGAGTAAGTGAAATATCTGATAAATTAGAGGGTAAAGCTAAATCAACAGGTGCAAGAATAACAAAAATTGAGGGTATGATGAGAAAAGGAGTTCAATCAACCAAAGAATCAACTCCAGAACAATTAGCAAAAAGTGGGGATTCAATTAAAAGAGGTATCAAATCTATTACAAAAGCAACAGAGGAAACAGCAGCAAAAATAGGGGATGGTACGAAGAAAAAGATTGATTCTACAAAAGAAAAAATTTCAAAAACTACTGATTTAATAAAAAATACTGGTAAAACAACAAAGGATGAAATTGCTGGTAAAGCAGAAACTTCGAGAAAAGTGACAACTGGAAAAATTGGATCATTGAAAAGTAAATTAATAGGTAAAGAAAAAGAGGCCAAAGACAAAGCCGATGAGATTGCCGATAAAGCAGAATCTGCAAAAAAAGGGGTAACTGGAAGAGTTGGATCATTGAAAGGTAAAATATTACGTAAAGAAAAAGAAGTTAAAGACAAAGCTGACGAGATGACTGCAAAAGCACAATCTGCCAAGAATGAGACAACTGAAAAAATTGGATCATTAAAGAGTAAATTAATAGGTAAAGGGAAAGAGGCTAAAGATAAAGCTGAATCATTGAAAAAGAAAATTGATACTAAAACTGATCAAGCTACGACTCAAGCAAAATCTGTTGAACATGAATTAGGCAACAGAGCAAAAACAATAGGAGACAAGGCGACAAAAGTTGAGAAAGATATGGTGAAAAAGGTAGGTCAAGTGCAGAAAAAAGTTGACGATAAATTAGTAGAAGCAAAACAAAAAGTTACACCAGGCAAAATTAGTAATGGAAAAAAATCAAAATCTATAGAGAAGAGTGATTCTAAAAGTAGTAAGAAAGGTATTGGAGGCCTAATTGCAAAGGGTTTCGATAACATTGGTGGTACATTGAGTGGGAAGGTTAAAGAAGGCAAAGACAAGATTGTAGATGTAGATGAAAGAGTTGAGAGTATTAAACATAGAGCGGAAGATAAATTAGAATCAACTGAATTATCAGTTGGAGAAATACTAGAGAAAATAGATCGCGAAATTGACTCTGCAAAAGATGATTTAACTGATCAAACTATATCAATGAAGGAGGGACATGGGGATCTAATCGATAAATCGATAGTTGATGCATCTGATGAATTAACTTCAGCTAAAGAAAAAGTTGAAGATAAGGTAAAGTCTGTAGCAGAATCCGCACAAAAAACAGCAATAACAATAAGAGATAATGTACTTGAGAGGGTTACTCCCCCTAGAGAAGAAATTGCAGAAGAAATTACATCGATGCTAGATGGAGCTAAAGACACAATCAAATCTACAGAGAAAGCAGTTGCTGATGCAACTGATGTAGTAAAGAAGGAAATGGTTGAGCAAATAGATTCCATGCGAGAAAAAGCTGATGACAAGGCAGAATCTGTCAAAAAATCAGTCGGAGGAAAAGTTACAGAAGTTGAAGACTCAGTTAAAAAAGACTTGAATTCTCTGAAAGATGTAACAGTCGAAATATCAGAGACTGTCAAAGGCGGAATGGAATTAACCAAAGATAAAATGGTTGATGAAGTAACGGTCATCTCAAGTGAAACTGAGAAAGCTGCTAAGAAAACTAAAGAAACTATTGGAGGATTCATTTCAAAAGGTCTAAGTGATATTGGAGGTGCAATTAGTGGGAAAGCGAAAGAAGGTGAAGATAAAACTAAAAGATTGAGTGATGAAATAAAAGATCAAACAAAAAGTATCAAAACTAGTGTTGAGAATAAATTGGAAACAATTGATGGAAAGTTGGCTGAAGGTAAAGATGATGTCAAAGAAAGCATCGAATCATCGAAGAAAGAAATAATAGCAAAAGCTGAAGATGAGGGTAAAGAGGCACAAATGAAAATTGCAGACATAAAGAGAGATGTCGACTCATTGAAAGAAGACTTGACCGAGAGAACAGAGTCCGCTCTAAAAGAATTGACTGTAAAAACTGAAATTATAAAGGAGAAAGTTGACGATAAAATGGATTCTTTGAAAGATCATGTTAGTGAAGCTAAGAATAAAATAAAGGAAGAACTCGATTCCTTTGAAATTAGTATGGCTGAAAAAGCTGAAGCGACTAATGAAGCTAAAGAGACAATTGGGAGTGAAGGCAAAAAAGCAAAAAAAGGTATTGGAGGTTTTCTTGCAAAAGGTTTGAGTGATATTGGTGGTGCTCTTAGCGGAAAAGCTAAAGACAAAACCAAGCGTTTGAGTCAAGATATAGAAGATAAAACTGAACAGATAAGAACTACAGCGGAAACAACAATTGAAAAAGCTGAAGATAAAATAGGAGAAGGCATTAAGTCTGCGAAAAACAAAGCTGACACACTCAAAGAGGAACTGAAAGCAGAAGCTGTATTGATAACAGATGAAATCAAATCAGCAAAAGACAAGACTAGTGCTGATATCACTGAAAAAGTGAAATCTATAGGAGAAAGTTTTGAAAATCAAGCCGAAATTGTTAAAGATTATAAAAATGACAAAATCCCCAAAACTGGAGACAAAATTGAACAAGTATTAGAATCCGCAGCACATCATCTAGTTGAAGAAGGTGAATCAGCTAGCGATAGAGTAATTGAAACTATTGAATCACTGAAAGAATCAATTGAAGATCAAGCCAAATCAACTTCAGCGAAGATAACACAAGTTGAGCATGAAATGTTGCAAAGTGTTGGTTCCTTTGGAGACGATTTAGCCCGGCGAACTGAATCGATACAACAAAAGATTGCTGGAAAAGCTGAGCCGCTGAGAGACGAATCTATAAAAGAACATGTAACTCAAACTAAAGCTATAATTGAAGAGCAACTTGATACGCTTCAAAGTGATGTAGTTGGCAAAGTTGAAGCCGCTATGGAAACAACTGAAGAGGTCAAAGAGAGAATTGAGAGTGAAGGTAAGAAAACCAAAAAAGGTATCGGAGGATTCTTTTCAAGAGGTTTAAGTGATATTGGAGGTGCATTCACTGGTAAAGCCAAAGAAACTAAAGAAAAAGCCAAGAGGTTGAGTCAAGATGTTGAAGACAAAGTCGAAAACATAAGAGCTCCAGTTGAAGAGAAGAATATAAAGACTGAATATGATGTAGAAAAGGGTATCAAGTCTGTGGAAGACAAAATTGAGACACTTGAAGATGAAACGAAAACAAAAGTTGAATCATTAATGGATGAGATCAAATCAACAAAACATAAGACTACTACTGATATGTCTGAAAAATTGAGATCTTTCGGGGAAAACATTGAAGATCGAGCAAAATCAACTTCAACAAAAATTACGAAAGCTGAAGATAAAATAAAAGAAGATTTTAGCACATATAAAGACGATTTAGCCAAGAGAACTGAATCGATACAACAAAAAATAGCTGAGAAAGCTGAGTCTCTGAAAGATGAGACTGACAAAAAAGCAGAATCTCTAAAAGTGAGTGAAAGTAAGGATAAAACCAAAGAAAGACTTGATAAGCTAGAAACTGATATAGTTGAAACAGCTAAAGCAGCTAAAGTGGAAATTGAGAGTGAGGGTAAAAAGGCCAAGAAAGGTATAGGAGGATTTTTCTCACAAGGTTTAAGTGATATTGGAGGTGCACTTACTGGTAAAGTCAAAGAGACTAAAGAGAAAACCCAAAGATTGAGTCAATATATTGACGATAAAACTGAACGTATAAGATCTGCGGCTGAAGAGACAATGGAAATAGTTGAAGATAAAATAGAACAAGATATCAAGTTTGCAAAAGGCAAAACTGATAAGCTCAAAGACGAAACAGAAGCAAAAATTGAGTCAATAACAGATGAATTTAAATTAACAAGAGACAAGGCAACCACGGATCTATCTGAAAAATTGATAGTTATGGGAAATGAAGTTGCAGATCAAATGAGAACTGTCAAACATTCGACTACTGAAAAAATCGCCAAAACTGGAGATCAAATTGAGAAGGGATTGGAGTCCGCGGTACTTGATATGACTGAAAAAAGTAAATCAGCCAGCGATCAAGTACTTGGAACTGTTGAATCAATCAAAGACGCGATAAAAGGTCAAGCCGAATCAACATCAGCGGAAATAACAGGAGCTGCAGATAAAATAAAGGGAGGTGTCATTTCATTCAAAGACGATGTAACCAAAAAAGCTGAATGTTTGCAAGAACAAGCTGTTGATAGAGCAAAATCTATTGAAGACCATACAACCGACACTAAGGTAAAGATTAAAGAAGGACTCGATTCTATCGAGAGCGATATAACTGAAAAAGCTGACACAGCTAAAGAAAGCGTTGAAGCGGTCAAAGAGAAAATTGAAACTG
>JAZBGX010001159.1:0-20682 GCA_037414775.1 Zonitis immaculata
TTTAGTACATTTTGATTTTATGGATCCACCAGCACCAGAAACATTGATGCGTGCATTGGAATTATTAAATTATTTAGCTGCATTAGACGATGATGGGAATTTAACTGATTTAGGTGCTGTTATGGCTGAATTTCCATTAGATCCACAATTAGCTAAAATGTTGATTGCCAGCTGTAATCATAATTGTTCAAATGAAATCTTGTCGATCACGGCAATGTTGTCAGGTATTTATATAATTTGAGAACAATCGTTTATATACGTTTTGAATTTAGTTTAATTATAATTATTAAATTAAATGCTACCGAATTGCAGCACCAAAGACTGATGATTTCAATATAATTAAAAATTATTTAAAATAATATATTTATATGGAATTAGATTGTACAAAAAAAATAAATTTTTAATTTTGAAAGCGTCAGAATCTCTGGACACATTCCACAATTGACCGAGTTGAATTTTGAGCAAAACAAATATTAATTTTAAAAAATACGGGTATACCTAATTCGTGTTTCAAATTTTTATTTAAAAAAAAATATTCTACATAAAGTGTAGAGTATTATTTTTGTTGATTATATTACAAAATCGCTGCTAATAAATTTAAGATAATAACAATAGAGATTGTTTTGCTCGAATTGTTCTGACTAAGGTAGCTCTGTAGGAAACGCTTGAGAGCGCAACTATATTGGTTGGATACGGGCAAACTGCCCTGCTCCAATGTGTTTAGTCCCACAGTGTTTCATCAGACCAAATGAGGCCAAGAAGGCAGCCGATGATGCCAAGATGAGATTTGCACATATTGATGGCGACCATTTAACATTACTCAATGTTTATCATGCTTTCAAACAAAGTAAGTTGATTGAATTAAATGTTTTTGGCAGAATAATTCGATAATTATATTTTAAGGTATGGAAGATCCACAATGGTGTTATGATAATTTTGTTAATTATCGATCTTTGAAATCTGCCGACAATGTACGTCAACAATTGTCGAGAATAATGGATCGATTCAATTTGAAGAGAACTTCAACAGATTTCACAAGTAAAGATTATTATATAAATATACGTAAAGCTTTAGTTAATGGTTTCTTTATGCAGGTAATTTATTTAATTTCCATAATAATATTATAGACGTCTATTATAATTTGAATGTTTTTAGGTGGCACATTTAGAACGAACAGGGCATTATTTAACAATAAAAGACAACCAAAACGTACAACTCCATCCATCTACATGCTTAGATCATAAACCAGAATGGGTTATTTATAATGAATTTGTTTTAACAACAAAAAATTATATAAGAACAGTTACTGATATAAAGCGTAAGTTATATTTATTTTCTTTAATTAAAAATTCGAAATTCATTGAAATTATTATTTATATTTAGCTGATTGGTTATTGAAGATTGCCCCACAGTATTACGATTTACAAAATTTCCCACAATGCGAAGCTAAACGACAATTAGAAATTATACAAAATCGTATGGATTCGAAACAGTACCAACAAGGATTTTAGATTCGAATTACTTTTTTTTAAATGGTTATTCTTTTTTTTTTGAATATATTTTGTGTTTAATTCTGGATTGCTGTATGTGTTATTTAAGTCCAGTTAGATTTCATTCCACAATATAATTATAGTAAATATGAAGAAGATTGGTGATTTGTTGGTAAAATAATAACCCACGTTTCTCGTATTTATTATTATCAGGTAGAATAAAACTAAATTGATTATTAAAGGAATAATTTATTTACAAAATCCAATATATTAATATTTCAATGTAATAATTTATTTTGATAAACATTTGACCGTAAAGCGTTCTTAGGGTTTTTGCACAGCAAAAATTTGTACATGTGGGAAATAATATGCTAATAGAAGAAACTATTTTGGGGAAAAAAAAAGAAAACTGTTTAATTGTTTTGTCGACTAGAAAATAAATAAATTATAAATTTGTAATAATATATAAAAAAAAAACCGAATGTAAATTTATGTACAAAAATCATTTTGATTCTCAAAAGGCTGTTTCCAAAGTAGGTGGTATTGAACATTTATCTTTTCTTTCTTGTTCTAATTGTTTATTTTTGAATTGTGGTCGATTTTCAAAAAATTGCGCACGTCTAGCTTGTAATTTGTGCGAAATTGATAAATACGGTTTAATATCATTATTATATGTATTTGTTTCATTATTCTTGATATTAATAGAGTTTGTACTTCTTTTAGGATCATTATTAAATAGTGATCGTTTAATAATATCTTTTTGTTTTTCCATAGAATTATTCGGACTCTCATCTTCTCTACAATCTTCCAGTATTGTAGAAGAGAGAACATCCGTTCTAGGATTAACAAAACGCCATTGTGATCTAGGCGATAATAATTTCGTTGGTTTCACTTTATCCGTTAAATTTCTTGGTGAATTTTGACCATTATTATTATTATTATTATTATTATTGGCAAATTTTCGATTAACAAGACTACGGGGTGAACCACTCAATTCTAGAATATTCATTGGTGATTGGGACTGCGATAGTGGTGTTACCAGTTTTTGTTGTTGCTGTTGTTGTTTTGAGAGTTTCAATTGTTCAACAGCCGAAATTTTTTTTGTATTATTACACGTTAATACATTACTTTTTTGTAAAAGTAATTTCTTAAAATCCAATCTAGACGTTTGACAAGCACCTTTACGATCACTACACGCCCAACTTTGGCGTGATCTTGTCACATTCGGTGGTGATAATTTATCAATATCTGAATTAAAATCGATATATTCACCTTTTGTTGTTTGTGTTGTTGGCGACCAACTGGATCTCGATCTTGATTTATCACCAATATAACCAGTTTCTGGTGATTTCGTTTGTATTTTTGGTGATTCCATTATTGGTGATTTACGTATATCATTATCTGTATTGATATTCATTTTTTTCTTACTTTTATGTATAACAGCATATAATTCATCATTGGTCATTGTTGATTTTTTCGGTGATAATAATTTCGATTCTAAATTAATGGCAGTTTTTGATGATGGCGTTGATGATTGAAAACCACCATTATTACGTGGATCAATTGGTGATATTCGTATTGATGAATCATTATTGTCATCTATGGACGATTTATTAGGCGATATGTGAGCGAATTGATAATTACCATTTGAATAATTATCTTGTTTTGGTAACGAATGATAATAATTATTACCAATAGAAGGCACTTTTTTATCTTGTGTTTTGAATGAACTCACATCGGGCATTTTAATTGGAATACCTAATTTTTGATTTAATAATAAAGGATCTCGATCGGGTATAATTGATCTACGATCAATATAATTCCTTTCTAATCCTCTTGTTATGTCCGGTGTTACTGAACGTTGTTCTTGATTTAAATCAGTTTGAAAATATTGTGTCTTTTTTGTTGGTAATGTTTGATACGTTATATTGCCTTTTTGATGATAATACTGTGTTTCTAAATTACTTCTACGATTCATTAAGTCTTCATTGATTTGGCCTCTATTATAATTATACATGTCCGATTGATATGCTGGATTCTTAGACGGTGAAGGTACTCGGTCTGTAAAAGAGACTTTGTAAGTTGGAAAAACAAATAGCGAAATTTTAGTAATTGGAAAAAAAAAATCAATTTTAGAATTCTTATTTTTCATTGTCACAGTTTCTCGAAGTTTTTCAAACGGAAATAAAGCGATTTTTGCAATATTCATGGACGGAAACACACGACATTGGATCTATTTCGAAAATTGCCCAATCAAGCTCCTAAAAGAAGTAAGATAACTTTTGATGATCTTAAATAGCTGATTTTTCAATTAATATTTGAATAAGGCAATCTAAAAAAAAAATCATTTCGGACTTGCCTTGTTTCGTAAAATTAACGAGGTTTTGGCCTGTTGAATATGATTGCAAATAAACTTCCGAGATTACTTATTTGCAAAACCATTTGAGGCATAATTTTTTTTCGCTCACTTCTTTTATGAGTTTGATTCATTTTTCGACCACTTTTGGAGAATCACCATCTATAGAGGTTGTGTCGAAGGACAGCAAAAAAGGGGCGTATAGGGATAGGGAATGAAATTGTAAATAAAAATAATTCAGAGCTCCACTAATTTGCAAAATAATCTAAAGCAGGGGTTCTTAAACTTGAATAGTCCCTAGATCCCATCCCAAAACCAAACCTCAATAAGTTGGAGTTATTTGAATAGAAGCAAAATTTGGGGGCCTGTGAACTTGATGCCAAAATTTCATCGCAGTCCTCCGATAATAGATATAGGGAACCAAAGTTGTTGGCGGACCACAGTTTAAGAACCTATGATCTAAGGCATCAACATTGCTTACTTCCTTTATGAATTTGATTCATTTCTCTACAGCCTTTGGGGAATCATCATTTGAAGTTGTCTCGAAAGGCTCAGACATCAGAAAAGGGGTGTATAGTGTATGAAATTCTGGGATGTAAGTTCCTTTGGCATTCTTCGATCTTAGGCATACTCAGTTGATCAAGGGTGGATCAGATCAAAAAACAGTGAAGAACTTCTCGTTTTAGAATTTCATCCCCTTTACTGTTGTCTATTCCTTTAGACACAACCTGTATAACTTGGACAATGATATTTTAATAAAGATCTAAAGGTGATTTTAGATTATGGAAGCTCTTGCTTCTCATTCTCCAAAAACTACTCAAGAGATACTGGAATTTTTAAGAAGCTGATTCTTGGATTCCAAATATTATGAAGAGAAATAACAAATTTGAAAGCTTTGCAAGTTGGTGATAATAATGAGGATTCCACATTTGAAACCAGCAATATTTCCATTTGAAACACATTTTGGATAAAACTAGTTATTATAAATTCAACAAAAAAAAAAAGAAAAATGTGTCATGCAATCAATCATTTCATGCTTTTGATCTTTTTCGTATAAATATTTCGAACAAAAATTGATAAAAATCTCACCTGATTTATCTTGAATTACATGCGGCAAAGCCGATAGCAAACAAACAAACAAACAACGAATAATTTAAGGGTGCTTCTCATGCTATCGTGCAGGTGTATCAAGCTGGTGACTGAATGGTTTATTGTTTGTTTTCTCTTTTTTTTTTAAATTTTATAATGTGGTTGTTGTTGATGATAATAACAAAATAACAAGGTGCTCATTCACAAAAAATTTCAAGTGCAAAATATCAACACACAAAACTAATAATAAGAATAACACAAAATAAAAATAAAAAACAATAACTGTGTACATATATCTGATAAATGGAAGTTGCCAAGCATCGATTTATTCTAATTATTATTTATAATAAGATTTAATTATATATAAATAATATGAACGTATGCCCGAATTGTGGATAGACCATGTGTGAACTTGTCGAGAGAACCACTAGTGTGAAATTCGAAAATTTATTTATATATTAAACGTGTGAATGACTCATTCGGGAAATTAAATTAAATTAGTTTTAATTATTGTTAAAAAACCAGTCATCTTCGTTTTGTTGGCTGTTGTTATATTAGAAATTTTACATTTTAGTGAATTAGCACAAAACAGTTGATAAGAAAGTTAAAAAACAATTTATTAATAATTTTATATTAATTCCATATATTTAATTATTATATATTTAAGGCAAGTTGTCCAAATCAGATATAATCAAAAAAACATCCATAGTAGAAACGCTAACGTAAGCGTTACCGTTTATAATTGGACGTCTTTTTTAAAAAAATAGTTATATAAATAAAACACACAGCATGCAAAAAATCTATCAACTATTTTTATGTACAACTGATTCAAAAAAAAAATGCACAATTTAAACAAATATTTACAACTAAATCTCCGTGCAAATTGCAACGATTTTTTACTATACAAAAAAAAAGAACATCTATTTCCAGATGTTCGTACATCTAAATCAGTCTTTCTTTTTTTGTTGAATATAATGGAATTATCACATATTTTTAGAAAAATTATTAACGGAAGACACATAAATAATGATTACTATTTTTTTACATACATATTGCTCCCTGTTTAATTAGCCATATTCATGGTTACGGTGCTGCCACCAAAAGCGTTAATCATAACGAATATGGCCAATCACCAAAGCTATCAAGGATGGACAGAAGGAGCCCACTACCACCAAACATATTTTGGACACGACTAAACACTTTAGATTGAAATAGACAGAGATGAAAAGTGTAAGACAGACAGAGATAGTTTCGGGAAGAATCAGGACACAGGGGTGAATGTTCCATTGATTTTCTCTACTAAAACGCCAAAACGGCGGGGGATATAAATAAATAATTTTCGAAATTAAAAAAAAAAAAACTACCAAATTTCGGTATCATTACTAGATATTGATAGTATTCTAGCACGATGTTCATTACTATCAGGTGGTATAATAACACGATTTGGGGATGCTAATAGAATTTCTTGTGCATGACTTTGACTATAAATTTGACATTGTCGTTGGCATAATTTTGGTGATACAGTTGATGGATAATTGATACGTTCACGCCATAATTCGGCAGCTATCTCTTTTTCAAATTCATCTTCAATATCGATTTTATCAATTATTTTAATTTTCGATATATTAATCGGATTATTAGCAATGCGATAACTATCGCGCCGTTTAATTTTTCTTTGATTTATTGAATTTATAGTGTTTTTGGTATGTGGTGGTTTGAGGTTTTGGATAGGATTCGATTGTTGCAATAGTTGTTGTTCTTGTTGTTGTTGTTGTTGTTGCTCCTTACCTATTTCTTGAGTAGTTCCATTCTCTTGCATATGAACATAAGCACCACGTGTTGGTTTTGGTGATAACGATCTTGTATTTGGTGCCACTATCGATGTAGGCATACGTATTATTTCACTAGTTGTTGTCGATGTTGCTTTTATTATCAATTTACCTAATTGCGGTGATAATGGACGATGATCTTGACTAGTTACAGGACGTACATGTTTTGTTGAACGATGCGATAATAATGGACTATTTGTTGGTGATATTGTTGTTTTTTTAACGAATGGTCCCGGTTCAAATGTTGAATGTGATTCTTTACGTCGTCGTAAGCTATCTGAACTATAAACAACTTTGCCTTCAGCATCTAATGTAACACGGGCACCTTGACGTCTCTTACGTTCAAGCGAATCAATATTACCTTGATTGGATTGTGTAACAATTGCGGTATTATTATTATTATTTCCATTACATGGTAATTCATCTAATGAAACATATTCAGTTTCACGTATTTTCCCATTCATCAATGAATTCATTGATTTCTCATTATTATTATTGCTTATATCAGCTAAAGTTACATAATCACCACCACCACCACAATCAGCAATTACAACATTAATTCTATCATTATTACGATTATTTGATTTAGATTCGAGTTTTTGTGTTAAATTAACTAGATTCGTTTTAATTTTACCAAAAACATTATTTAATGGTAATAAAGTGGCTTTAATTATCGGCTGATATGATGGCGATTTATCTGATAAAGGCGATGGATTTATTGTTAAAGTACCACCACTGGGTGATGGTGCCCGGATTGTTGTTGTACATTTCGTATTATTTCTATCAATATCTTTATCAATTGTTTCAACTGTTGCATAACCCGATAGTGGATTAACATTAATCACTTGTACTTTATTTGTTGTTTTAATAATTCTAGTTTGGAAATTTTGATTTTCTTTATCTGAATCGCTCGATTTCAAACTATTATCAATAAAATCATCATTCGATTTTAAATTTAATTCGAATTTATTGTTTTGATTGTACGAATTGAAGCTTTTCACACTTTCATCATCGCTATGTGGTGGTGTTATAACGCACATCGATGGAATTCGACTTGAATTTATTGTTGTTTTAACACGTATCCGTTCGATACGTTCAGGTCCTTCCATATCGGACGATTCGGAAAATTCAAATTCCGATCCACTTCTAACACCATTCGGACTATTGATTGATTCAATTGGTGAACTAGACGTATTATGTCCACTATCTGGTGATATATCACCATTGGTTGGTTTATGTACCATTGCAATAATATTTGATTTATTTGTAGCTGGACTACGTTTTATCGTACCAGTTTTATCGCTAATATCATCTGATAGTTGTTGTTTCGATTTCGATAAGGAACTTTTTCTTTCAGGAACTGCAGGACAACCGATTGAACGATTACTTTCAGATGCCCGTAATGTTGTACAAACTGTACCAGCTGAACTAGTTGTAGTCGATGTTGAACCTTTACCAAACAATTCATATTCATTTTCAGCTGTTAATACTGTATTATTCGAACTGGATTGCGAAAATGCTGAAGTTGAATGTAATGGCGTTGACGGTAATTCTTCTTCTTTCAACGTTTTCAAACCACTATCCATATGGAACGACGTATAATAACCTTCTGTATCACACGAATATACAGAACTAGTTTCACCATCTTCATGTAAATCATGAATTATATCCGGTGTTAGTGTACCTTCACTAGTTACACTACTTGATGTTGATGTATTATTATTGTTGTTTATATTGAATTTTCTACGACTATTTACCGAATTCGGTGCTTGTGGTTGTTGGTTTAATGAATTTGTTGATGTTGTAGTTGTTGATTTTGGTTGTGTTGTATTTGTGAATTCCGAACCAATTGAAGCACGACCACTTTCCGAACTAGCACTCCAATTACCACTTGAAGAATGCGGTTGTTCATTGTTATTATTTTTATTATCATTATTATTATTCGGAGAGCGGCGTTGTCGTCGTTGTGTTGAACTTTCACGTAATTTAACAGCAATATTCATAACAGACGATAAAGGACTTGTTAATGGTAAATTAACACTCGATTTATCCGATGATGATATTGATGGATTCCGTTCATGACTTCTACTACGTTCTTTATCAATATTACGTTTACGTTTCATTACAACAGTTTCATAAATATTAAAATCATCAATATCGTCTTTATTTTTATTATTATTATCTGTTGTTTTATTCATTAAAATATTATAACGTGTCTTGCCCCATTGTTTGAGTGTGTTAAAGTGTGATTTTTTGTCAGTTGATGTTGTGGTTGAGTCTTTTTTGTTTGTTGAACGTAAAAGATCGCTGCTTTTACTACGACATACGGCACCGATACTTGTCGTTTCTGTTTCATGTTTATTAGTTGAAGAGCTTGGCTCCTCCCTGTTAAGCAACAGCAATTAGACAACAAATCGACAATTATCGAAATTTTTGAGTGTATTATGCAAAATATTTACAATAATTCAATTATTAACAAAAAAAAAAAATTTTTTTAAGCAAAACATGCGTTAATATTAATTTTATTAATAAATCAAATGTGCAAACTTCCCGTTTATTTATTTTGCATAAAGACAAACACTCGATTTTGTTAGTTTACCGATATTATCAACAAAATTAACAATTAAAAAGATAAATAAATAATTACCCAGCTATCAGAGCATTCCGTATTTCTTTTTGATCAGTTCCTGCCAAAGTATTCCGTCTTCGATTTCGCGGTTTTCTCGTTCTTGTCCGTTTTCTATTCGTATCATCATCAATTCTATTATGAATCGAATCATTACCGTGTTGTAATAGTGATCGTCTTTGTATTGACATACGATCGAAACTACGGCCGGATATATCGACGGCAACAATTTCAGCAGGAAATCTAGAAATTTAAAAAAAAACGTTTTTTCGTGTAATTCAGCCATTGGTAGAAAGACGGCGCTATAATAGGTTTAGCTAATTTTTTGGTTTCCAAAATACAAACTTACTTGAGTGCAACTACTTGAAGTTGCTCTTCTGGTGATGGTAATTTATGGTCAATGCCTTCATCATCTGAGTTAAGTGTACCATCGGTTAAGTCACCATCGTTTGGTGTTATACGATTTGAACAATCTGGCGTTACGGTTATATCGCCTAAAGCTTCACTAGATGTCCAACGACGCAGCTCCTTAACAGCAGCCGGCTAGAAAATCATCACAATACAACAATAATCATTTAATATAGAAATGTTATTATCTTTTTTTTTCCATAAAAAATTAATGCCTTTGAAAAGTTGATAGTTGTTGAAACACCTACACTATAATAACAATAATAATATACACGACAAATATGGTAAACGGAATAGAACAAGTCACTTTTTCAATTATTTAAACAAAAACAAAAAGAACACCAATTTGACCTTTTTAAATTCTATAACAAATTGGAAAAATATCAAAACAACAATCAATATAGGACGTACTTGTAAATGAATCATTTATCTTTTATGTCAATAAATGGATTGAAACTAAATAAATTCTAGAGAGGGTTGAAGATTTATAGGAAAAGTTCAAATATAGAAAAAAATCCTCCCTCGGTTTTATTTCGATTTTTGTTAGAAAATAGACTCAATTTCAAGGTTGTCAAGTCGAACTTCTAATTATTTATTCATGATTTCTCTAAAAATATTCGTTAACATGACACAGTGGGTGTTTTTATATGGATAGTTCCGTTTATTCCTTTATATACAAAGAAACAACACAATTAAGCAGTAATAGGCACACTGTTACGGGACGGAAATTTAGAAACTCCACGCATTAGGAAAATTTGTTACATCGTACGATAATGAATTTCTTGATTGCGGACGAAACATCAGAAAAATTCGCTCAGCTAACGATCCAAGCAATTCTATTCCGTTCCATTCCATTATGTTTAGCGATAGTGTGCTTACTGCTTTAGTTCTTTTTTTGTTCAATAATAATTTGTATATCTGTTAAAAATCTCAACAAAATTTCCATTTGAATTGTTTTTTTGTTTTGTTATTGTAGAGTCGTCACGACGCTTATCTAACAATAAAAATGACAATAATAAACTAACAAATAATAAACCAACTATTTTAAGGTTCCTCGTTCAATTGTTGTTAATTCCCAGTTAACAATACTATTGTTAAATTATTAACTTTAGTTGAATTCTTGTTCGTATCAAATTTGCATTTAATTTATGTCTATAGTCGATTGCATATATACAAGTTTTGAATAAGAAATACAAATAAATAAGTAGGACATTGACTCAAATAAATTCTGATTATAAAATAATAAATAATGATGATTTTTTATTGTTACCGAAAAAAAATATATATGCATTTTTATTTTCTTTACTTATATACTATAGAATTCCAGTCTTCGAAATATCCATTCGTGGATCTCAAAATTGATTCCGAACTAGTTCATGCGCCTAGAAGTAGTTCAAAACTACCCGAAACAAAAAAAACAGCTTGTAATTTATTGATATTGAACTTGTTATATTTCTGTTTATAGAATTCTGTTTTTCATACATGGTAACCATTGTTTGAGGCTCTAAAAACAAATAGCCTGTATATGAATATATAAATCTATAGCTGTTTTGGCGGATCAAATCCCGAATGAGACTCAACTAAGTCCGAATTGCTCCACGAAAAACAAAATCCCGTTGGCGGATCTTAATTCCGAACTAGTTCCTTACTAGTTCTGATATTTAGAGCTTTACAGAAGGCGAAAAGGGCTTGTAATTCATAGATTTCGAATTTGATAAATTGTGTTTAATGAATTTTTTTATTCATGCAGTACGTCTATTGTTGGAGGCTTCTGAAAACGTGTAGTCTATATAGAAATTTATGAATCTATAGATCAAAACACGAACAAGTCCCATAATACTAGGCAGGCGCAGTAAGATTTTGAGTTCGGAAATAAATAATCTTATGGTTCCAGTTCTATGTTCGTGGATCTTTAGGAGTAGAACTACAAAGGCCAGACATTTTATAAGTAAAAGTGTTATCATTTAATTTCCCCGTTAAACTTTCACATTTTATGGTGTGAAATAAGGAAATAAGTGGAATAGTAACGTGCGTTCTTGCAAACAAGATGCGATCCGTAATTTTGATCCGGAACTCCATTTATTTCGCCACTTGATATATAGATGTCGATCTATTTATTATTGCAAAACATATCACATTACGTATTTGTCAACGTGAAGACCTTTTTGAGCTTTAAATTAAAATTATTAAGAAAAAAAAACACGCCTCTTTAGATCTAATTAAAAATAATCGCGTTAGTTTAAGGAAACGTTCATTGCTCTTTTATACGACTTCACACTTTTTATTGCAAAGTTCAAAATTAACAACTCTTCATTGAATTGAAACCAATTTGAGCAAGGATTAATTGTTAGTATTTAAACGAGCACGTCTTAATGGTCGCAAATTTCAAGGCCTCTCTCTCTCTCACTCGCACGCATACACTCACACACTTTCTCTCGTATTTTACAATCAGTTCTGTTTTATGGCAATAAAACGTGCAATGAAAATGTATAATAAACGTATGATTTGTGAAATTAGCCACTTCGAAAATCACGTAACAAACAAATAAAATACTATTGATTGTAAAATTATGGATTCAATAAATAAAAAATAACAAAGATTGTTAACTTACCATTCGTGTTTCAATGTCGATATCAATTTTGGAACGTATCTTACGTCGTTTCTCACCCAAAACTGGCGTACATAGAAAGAAACGTGATGATCGATGGCCGTCGCGACGCCAACGATCCATTTGGCGCATAAGATGGACAGGTGTTTTTGTTGCTGATTCATATAATAATTGTAATGCTTTTGGACGTGTTGATGATGTAAATAATTCTGTTGTTGGTTCATGTTTAGCAATGAAATGGGTTTTCAATAGAGCAAAAGTACAGATGTCACTTTCAGCTGAAAACGAAAATTATCTATTTAATTACATAATTGATTTATCACAGTTTCAAAATAATTTATTTATTATGGGTAGATAGTTTAAGTAGAAAGAAATGAACGTTTTTCAACAGGGGATGAATTCTGGCGATTTGCCAACATTTCAGCCGGCATAACTCCCTGAAATAATCCAGGAGTTATGGGGAATGCCGAAACACAACTCGATCTTTTAACAAAATCTAAAATATTCGAAAAGTGCAAGTTTTATAACAGTTCGCACTCTAATCTTTATCTATATTTTGATTTGTTCTATAGGATGGCAACTCAAATAAGTAGAAAATTTCCCAAGTGCCTTTTAACACCCATATAAGGATAGATGAGAGCAATTCCCAATAAAATAAGATTGAAAACTTGATCTAGGGTTATTGTACGTATGTTGAACCCTATTGATGAATGTTTTTAAGATGCAATTAAGAAAAACCCATTAACTATATTATAGCATTCAAAAAAATATTTGAGTCATTCTGAATAATTTATTTGTTAAAGACAAACCAGCTGTTTTTCTAACAAAGTAACTAATTAAAATTACATCTAAATTATCATGAAATTCAAGGGCGTTATTGCATAAATCAAGATTTCTATCTATGATGCATTTATTAATTGTTCAAAAAACATCAAAGGGATAAAGTAACGACTTTAGTTCTCCTTTTTGTTTGTTCTCTATTATATATGTTAGGATTTTCTCATCAGTAAAGCAATGCCTTTAGAATTTAATTCAAGTACCATCTACGACGGCGACATATAGCTTTGTCTTGAGAAAGAAACCGGCTCTAGAGAAAACTTCCTTTTCCGGATAACTAAAGAAAAACGTAATCCATATAAATATACTATATCAAGTCATCGATCTTGTACTGTACGTGTTTTTGTTATTCATTTCTTGAAAATTATTTCTTGTTGTGTGTCTGTCGTGTGATGGAATTTTATAATGCACACAAGAAAAGTTTCTAAATCAAACAAAATAAATATTGAAAAACGAAATCCAATATTCAATGGAAATTTTTGAAAATTATTTCCACAAACAAACAACTATATGTGTATACTTGATCTAATTATAACGATGCAACAAGAATAGAATCGTATTTAATGTCGTTCATTGAACGATGTTCTAATCTTATAATAATAATGTTTGTTCTGACATTGGACGACTTCAGTTCGAGAAAGTTAATTAAACTGAAAAACAGATACATTAGAAGGCGAAAACCTGGATTTTCCTCACCCCAATCGGTATCGAATATTTTGCTATAGTTCATTTCGTTCCAACAGGACCACGTTACTGTTTGTTCAATGTACAATATAAATTAACAATATTTTGTTCGAGAGTTCGTTCGTATGAGATTCCATTATTTGTATAATAAAATCAATAATACTCCGTAAAATTATGCGTTTTGGAGAGTTGTTCAAAACAAACTCGTACGCATACGCCCACATTTTGTTGATGAAGCCCACACTTCACCTATCCAGCTGCCAACAAGGTTTAGAAGAATAAACCAAGTTCAATGCACATCGTACAAGTTCAAGGACTTGATGTCACCTTCAATTAAATACACATAAAATGAGACAATCAAAATAATCTTGATTATATCAATAACAATCGAATTATTTCGCCGGAAAAATTTCAGTAACTTTCAAAAGTGACCCGTTAGCGCACGTCAAAAGCTAAACACAAACTATACAGTAGCTGTAATAGAGAAATAATTGATAAATTCAAAATAAATAATAATTTCCGTTATAAATATCGAGATCGTTCCGATAGAATTATTTCTCGATTTTTAGATTGCAATTCTATTCAAGCGTCATTGCAATTACATCATTAAAAATCCAAAAAACAATTTAAAAAAAAAAAACGCCGCGTATAGCGTATCCGTTATCACTTCATCGTTTTCTCTTAAGTGAATGCAATAGGATTATTTACAACCTATCGAATAACGATTTGAACAATTATTATTATAATAGTGAACTTTTTCTTGTCCACAATCTCGACTTGTACATATATGAATATACTATATACTGTTAGATTTATCTTAAGAGTCGTCTCACATGGTCGTATAGCGTTAATTATGCGTATGCGGCAACTCGACAAAGATTCATTAATTATAAAATCGTAAAAATTAGTCTTTCATCTTTAACCTTTTATTTATTCAATTTATTATAAGTGATTTCGAAATTTCCCACTATTATTATCTTTTAATTAACATTTCCAATTTTATGGTGTATTTTATTTTCACAAATTTCAACATCCCAATCAAATGTCTACATGTTAAAGTAAATGTTATTTTCGAATGAATAAACAAAATTTCTATCAACAATTGATGTTAATAGTTGCAATAATAAGAATAATAATAATAAAATCAACCAAGAAAGTTGAGATGTTGTTGTATTTAAATTTATTTTTATTTCTATTAATTAAGACAAACAGTATATTTTCTACAGTATATCAACGTGATTAAAGTAGAAATTTATTGTTGTCGTCTTAAAATTTACGTTAATCTTTTCTTCTTCTTTTTTGGTTTTTCTGGAAACAGTTGGATTGGAAATAAAATTAATACTCATTAAATTGTATTACATAGAAGAATTATTGAGAATTTTCAGTAATAAAATCAATAGGGAGAAAAATCGATTATAGACTATATATAGGTAGGTATAATTGAATTTTACATCGGTTCCCAACTAATAATTGTTTTATAAATTGATAATACGACTTTATATTTTATATGTTGTGGTAGTTTCGACGAAAATAATCCAACACAAAGACAAAAATCGTTGGGAAAACATAACTTGGCAACTCAAAATATATTTTCAAGATGATTTTGAACTTGGTAGATTTCTGTTTATAGAATTTTATTATTCATACAGTACGTCCATTGTTCGCGGCAAGAAAACGAATAACCTTTATATAAATATATGAATCTATAGCTATTTACGCGCAGGTGCAGTAAAATGTTGAGTTCAGAAATATACAATTTTATGGTTCTAGTTCTCTGTTCGCAGATCTTCAGAACTAGTTACGAACCGATTAGAAACCAGTTTCATCAGATTGTTGTAAACGGATTGTCAAGGAGATGTGCTGAAATAAATTGTCGTTTTCCAGGTTATGGTTTGTGATTTATTTTGTTAGTCCCAAAGTATTCTAGTTCTCATAATGGAGCATGCGCATAGAAGTGGTTCAGACATGCCCGGAACGCGAAAACATACTTATAGATTTTGAACCTATAGATAAATTCTATCTATAGAAGCCCGTTAGATCGTTAGTTATAGAGTATGTTCACTTTTTGTCTTTCTGGAACTGAACAGTCTGTATATAAATCAATCTATAATTTATATTTTTGATAAAATCGATTGTTAAATGTATGAACCGCATACACAGAATTCGAATGAATTATGAACGTTATCGTTTTGTACAATGAAAATATTCAATGATCTATTTCAAAGATTATCGAAACGCGCCACGATGTCCAACGTGGGCGGTCCCAATCCATATAGTTTTTTCTCGAAAGATATTATGCATTGTTATTGTATTTTGTTCATATTCAAAACATGATCGAAATTATATCACAACTTTACCAACACATTATTCGATATCTATATATAAATAAATAATAATGAAATTTGGAAAAATTCTAGCGATGTTAGTTTTATGTTTAACATGAATTTTTAGTTGCAATTTTATAGCAGTCTGGTATATTACATATATAAATATATATGTATGTAATATATACATTGAGATTTTTGACCCGACAACTTACAACCACACAAAACTTCGTATATATAAAGTCATAATTCATTCAGAAATAATCAAAGTGTTCCACAGTTTGATTCTTTTTATTTCTCATGACAATTTTGGTTAAAAATTTGGCGCGACATCAAGATTACATTTTGAAAGAGAATGAAAAATAACCGTCAAACAATGTAAATCATAATTTATAGTATTGCTCTATAGTGTAATTCATTTCAAATGAGCCACGTTGCTTGCATGAACAGAATTTGTGACGCGCCGCCCGCTAGGCTGGATTGTCGTGCAGCTAAAACAAATATCTTGAGTAATTAGCTTGCTTAGTGAATAAATATCAATAAGTTGGAGTTATTGCTTCATTTATACCAATTGCGTCGGCCAGACGGTTAGTGGGGGCGTCACAAATTTTACCGATGCAAGCAAAGTGGTTCAGTTGAATTGAATCGCACTATAATTTAGAAAGTTTAAAAAAAATCTCCACAACTCAGTTTGGACCGTCTACAGTTTTTCCAAAAGAACTTTGAAGCGCCATCTACAGAACAGTTACTACTTTGGTTGTTGTCTTTGATTAAAAATAATTTTAATGAATGACGTGGCATTTTTGTTGTTTATTTACAACGATTGCAATCTGAGGATGTTATTCGGTAGCCATTTTGAATACTAATTGTTAATTAACATAAATGATTCATTGGTAATTGTATAAATCTGAAATTTTATTTGTTCAATCTCCAATACTATTGTTTGTTGACACAATAGGGACGGATTAAATTTTATTAAAAGCAGAAAACGGTTAACAATTATTCAATTTATAATCATTAATCATTATTTATTATTGTAACTGTTAATAATAATTTATTTTATTAGTTTTTATTGTTAGAAAGTTGTTAATGGAATTTTCTTCTTCTAATATAATAAACAATACCAAAAATTTATTATTTAAACGAGAAGCTGGAAAGATTCAGTTTTCCTATCGGATTCACGACCTTGTTTCATTTGAGATATTATTGGTGAGATAATACAAGTATTCAAGAAGAAGGACGAACGAGAAGATTCATCTCTTGTTACAGCGATGTCTTGAACTCAAATCTAATTCATTATTTTCAATTGCAATTGAAAAAAAAAATAAAAAATCAACAAAGTCATTCGATTATCAATAATCGAGATTTAATATAATCGTTTCGACGTACAATCTAATCTGATTCCAATTATTTTACTTTCTAAACAATCAAACCGCTAGCATACAACAGGTATGAGTCAACAGTGAATCTTATTATTGATATAGCATTCGATACATTTTGCAGTGGTAGATGAAGATCAAGATCGCGGTCTATTATAGAACAGTATATACTTACAAAGGCGTTATTGTTATTGAACGCCGATTGCGGAAGGACTCTATTATCCTGAACTAATTCCTATGAGGCTGTATAATAAAATGATTAAAAGATTTAACACTATGAAGGGTTGGTGATAATAACATAAATTTGAATTGTTCCTGGGCGCCCACTTGACAATCTACAATTGGATAAATGCACTTTAATATACTTGCATAACAATAATACAATAGAATAATTATTTATTGAAACAATAGTCCCAGTTTCTATTATATAATCGTTTGTCCCGACTATGCACATTTATTTATTTATATTCCTTTCAGTTTCGTTTCTTTTCTATTAAGAAAAGATAACAGTTTCACTAGCTGTTTTCGCGAAGCAAATCCGGAACGACATCAGAAAGAGAGCTAGTCAAGCAACTAGTCTCCAATTACTTTGTTATTCATTTTAGATATCCGCGAACAGAGAACTTGAACAATACGATTGTAAGTCTTACTGCGCTTACTCAAACATGCTGAATCGTTCGGAACACGTTCGGGATTCGATCCGCGAATACAGCTAATAATGGAAAATTCATTAAATAATACTCTTGTGAAATAAATGATAACAGAATATATTTTAGAGTTACGATGTAATAAAAACTTGTTAGGGAGCAAATTTAATATAACAACGAAAATTGACGAATGAAAGATATATTGAAAAATATTGAAATGGTTGAATTGTATATGCCTAAGGAACTTGAATGAAAATTATTAAAAATTACAGGAAATTTGATGATAAACTAGAAAATTGAAAAGTATAAACTTCAATACAGATTGTTGTTATTTTGGGCAAAAAAATTGGAATATTAAACCTTTGATGTTCCCCGTTTGATCATTTCAATTTTTAATATAATCGATTGCAATAAATTCAGATTTTTTCGAGGAAAATAATTTCCCACACTAACTAAATAAAGAAAATCGTACATCGAATTCAAATTTATTCAATTTAAAACCTAGATGGGAATTATTTGGAATCAAAAATTTTAGTTACACTTTAGAAAATTTACCGGAAAAACTGAGTTACACAAAAATTTCCTTACATGTAATTTGTGAACTATTTACTAGAAATAGACTGAAATTTTCGAGAAAAAGTTGCTTTACATTGAAAGCAGAAACTTCGAATAGACCTGACCTGACTAGAGCAGACTATATAAGACCGAAATGGCTGTGTCTCAGAATTATTTCCTATCTCTTAATTTAGAATGTACGTCTTTAGCAATACTTTCGAACAAACGATGGGACGTAATCTACATGTCGTTCGAAAAACGATATCACTCTATTCACTCTAAAAAATTAATTTAAAACGTAATTTACACTTTCCGGTTGAAACTTCTCCAAAGTATCTTGAAAGAAGCAAAAAATGAGATTCTTTAAATAAATCAATTACAATTTTCCGAGTTAAAAATTGTAACAACTGTGATAGACTTGAGAATTGAAAGATTCTAAGAAAATTGAGACAGAATAACGACCAAAAAAAAAAAAACTACTTGGAAAAAATTGGGCAATTATAATTTTTATTATAAATCGACGTGTTGTTATCTCGGGGAAAAAATATAAAATAAATTGGAAAAAATCCAACAGATGCTCCACACATCTTTTGATCATTTCAATTTTTAATATAGAATTGAACGTAATGAAATTGTCGATTTTTTTTTTATAAACGCAAGAATTTTCCACAAATCTTAGTTGGAAAATTGTACGAAATTCAATACATGAATTATATATAGATTTGATCGATTATGATCGATGCGAATTGGCTTCCATCACCTTGACAAATATTTGTCAAATGTTATCGATAAGATTTCTTTATTGCTGTAGTAATATGATGTTATTACATAAAAATAAAGAATGTTGATATCAACATATATTTATGAATAATTCAATCATTCTTATATGTGTTGTTTGTTGTTGTTATAGGGTCTTCGACCTGTTCCTTAGTCTTCTACCATTACACCAGCTTGTCAGCATCTGAACCAGTGAGAAAATACTGGACATTGTCCCAATATGGTAGAAAATACTTAACAAACCTTATGGACAACGCTCTCTTATAAATTTTTTTCCTTCTATTCTCTCATTACAAATAAATAAATCATTAAAATCATCATCATTATTATGAAAAAGGAAAATTAAACTTTGATTTCCGTTTCATTGACATTCAGTCATTTCCACGAAATAATAATAAATTAAATAAACACAAAACTCATATAACGCAATATATTATTTGTACTGAAAATATCTTCAAGATGTTGGATAACATTCCAGACACGTATCTTACCTTAAACTTGTCTTATGGACTATACGATAATAATGTTGTTTTTATTACTTTAAACAGACAAGTATTTGGAAAATAATTACCAATTACCCGCATCAATTTGCAATCCGGAGCTATTTTAATGTTGGTAAATATGAATAATGAAATTCTATTTTATATTTATTTATATAATAATAATAATAATAATAATAATAATAATAATAATAATAATGAGAGTGAAGTTGAATGTTTTTCCCGCATCTATAATATCCAATCTAAACAACTACATACATATATACTATATAGTCGACTTTATTTATTTAGATAAGTAAATTATTTAATAATGTGTAAAATGTAATAACTTCTCATCAAAACTGTCAACTTATTATTGCTCTGGACATCTTTGAAATATGAACAGATGATTTATATGTTGTTAGAAATCTAAATAATTAATTGTTAGTCAATTAAAACAAAAAAAAAAAACCTTCATTTGAATTGTTAATCAAGAATAAATATGATTGTTAATCTAATTTGGTTTATATAGTTGATTTTAATAAATTTGTTGTGACTAATTAGGAAATTTATACGGTTTAGTTAATAAAGTTC
>JAZBGX010001160.1:9625-20679 GCA_037414775.1 Zonitis immaculata
GTTCGAATTTTCATGTCAGCACACAATAGATTCAAGATACACGATGTCTGTGTGAGGTATTGACAGATGGATATAAACAGAGAAATATTCTGTTTAAGAATAAACAACAGCAGGCGTCCCGACGATCAAGCCGACGACCTTATCAATCCAAAAAAAATCTACTTGCCAGATGACGTTATATAATAGTATTCAATAATAAAAACAACACCTATAACTGTAATTTCGCTGCATTCTAATAATAATAATAATAATAATTATTATTATTATTATTAAAGTAATGCAATTTTATATTATAAAATATAGAGAGGAAAAAAATTTACGACATTAACTTTTGAACGGTCTATAGGTCAATCTGACCTCAGATTATAATGGTTCATAAGATAATAGCGAGGTTATTTATTTAATAAAACGAATTTTCGACTGCTACATTCGAAATAATTTTGACAATAATTTATTGATTAGTTGCGCAAATTGCGCTCGGATTTTGAATAAATTATGAAATTCAAACGATCTCGAACATAATTTTCAAACAAACTTATGTATAAACTCTCAAGTTTATTCTATTAGAACACGAACATTTAGTTACAAATGGGAAAATTATCAACTATACTATATTTATATATGAGATATTTTCTTATATAGCGTGAGAACCATCTCATTGAATCACTACCACCGGATGTCGAAAATAAATCAACGAAAAAACAAGAATTTTTAATTATATTTTTACAATTTCTTTAAATTTTTTGGAATTTGCAAATAAATGAATCGTTTTAACAGAATATAACAACAATTAAGTATTATAGAGCCAGTTGGAATAGTTTCTTGATCACTTCTCTGAAACAACTTCTACTTGCTAACTATATAGAAGCTGATTGCGTAGAAACCAATCAGGCGAGGGAGTTTTGTTGCTTTGTCTTTTGCGAATCAACGGCCACACATGAAGAAACGCATGGCTGACCCAACAAACAGACAAACAATCAGCGAAATTATCAAACCTCTCTATACTCTACTTTTAGAAAACAAGAAACAAAACGACAAAGATTTAATTGAATTCACTTGTGTGTGTGTGTCTGTGTCTCACACAATATTAAGTGAAATTAACAGTTGTTCCAATTAACATGAAAAATTTATGATTACGATACATATATGAGTACGATGAATGGATGAACACTAATTACAGTATTATTATCCCATTCATTTCCATTCATAAAACCTAACTACATATAGCTAAATATTCATTCGAATTTTCTATAGCAGACAATATGAAAAAAAAAAACAACAACAACAACAAAACAACGGTAAAACAATCGCTCTAATTATTAATGGCAAATTTCAAATTAAAATAATGTTTTATTAATTTATTTTGTAACACATAAGATTGTTCGATATATTTAATACTACGAGAAAATTTCCGATTATTAGATAAATATTTTAAAAGGACCACATTGCTAGATACTAAACTCCTATTTTGATAAGAACAAAATTGTAAAAATTTGGGAATAACTGAGCCAATTTGTTCGATTTGTTAATTTTAAGATAGTTGATGGAGAAAAAATGCAAATCGTTTTGTTATACTAGAGGAGGGTGAGAGAGAAACAGAGAGAGAGAGCTTTGAAAAAAATTAACAATCAAAGGATAGATATATCAGTTTGAGCTTGCAAAAATAGAGATGAGCTTTAGAAATGTCATTATTTATGAAGATATCCAGAACAAAAACAAAATATATCGCTCTTGATTATGATTATTCGTTACAAAACTTTCCCATCTCTACTGTGATTTAAACTATTGATATAAATAACCAATCAATAATTAGATATACATATACAAGGTCTTCCACGCAACTGGTTCGTTAGAAGTTTGAAGTTCTTACCCATAAAATTTTTTGAAACCTTGCAGTTGAAAATTTTGGACAGCGGTCTTTTTATCTACAATATTCTTGGCTCTCTATCATTTCCGGATATACCCCAAATGGCCATCAACTATCTTATTTCGAATACATTACTCTATATTTTATTTTATTTTGAGATATCCTACGTAAAAATGTACTGCTTTCTCATATAACTTTTTTTATGAAAAATATTGACATTGTAGTGGATCTTTGCAAAATTTGTCATTACCATTAAAGAGAAGTTGTGGTTTTGTTTTTTTTGGTATGTGTAAAGAGAAACCATTGTGCTTTCGGAAACATCATTTGTTATTACCTAATTATCTACAGGGCTGTTCAAAAAACGAAATCAAATTGACATGCCTTCAAATAACAAAAACTTCATTATTTTAAATGGAACAGCCTGTATATTTGTCCAGTTTTTGATAGAACTTTTATAGCTCTATAATTCTCGAAAATACTCAATTTTTTTGAGGTATTGTCCTCATAAACAGAACATAAGCGGTGAAATTCCAGGCGCAAGTGAGCTAAGATGGATTTCACTAAGAAATTTACACGTTCTATTAATATTTTCCGTGAATATCAAATAAATATTCTAAATATCTAGACTTTTGTATACGATAAAGTCAGTTACGAACGGCCACTGTCGGAATTCCAGTCACAGCCTGAGATTTCGCCACTTACGTTCTGTTTATAAGGATAATGCCACAAAAAATCGGAGTAATTTTAAGGATTATTGTTTTTTCTCAGAAACTTTCAATATTTCACACCATAATGTATCGATAAAAGTTGTAGAGCTATAAAAACTCTATCAAAAACTGGAAATATATACAGGCTGTTCATTTTAAAATAAATGAAGTTTTTACTATTTGAAGTTATATCAATTTGATTTTGTTTCTAGGACAGCCTGTAGATAATCAAGCAACAACGAATAATTTTTTCTAAAGTTCAATTATCTTTCTCTATATATGTCAAAAAAAGCAAAATCACAACTCCTCTTTAGTGCTAATGACAAATTTTTCAAAGATCTACTACAATTCCAATATTTTTCAAAAAAATTGAAATATCTCATGAACGGTTAGTGGAAGACATAAATAATGTCAAACAAAAAAATACGACATTTTTACGTAGAAGAAGTGTTAGAAAGCCAAAAATATTTTAGATAAATAGATCGCTATCCAAAATTCCTTACTTCAAGGTTCCAAAAAATTTCATTGCTGGCAAGTCTATAAACTTCTAACGAACCAGTTACGTCAAAGACCCTGTATTTGTTGCTTTACATATACTATTCATTTGAGTTTGAGTATTATAGAAGATTCATCGTTGAGCGGACATGGGCGGAGCCAACTGTTTGAGCTTTCCACACCGCAGATGAATTGGCTACGTGTGACAAATAGTGATAGCTAGCTTCGTCCATACTATCTGAAATGTGAATCTTCTATAGCAAAAATTACAAAAGAGATGGGATTATTTCGAATTGTTATTAAATATTGTTATTATACTCATCTCTATTGTTCTAGATATATTATCGAAGCCATCTCGTAAATCTAAGGCCTTATTTATATTAGTAGAAGAATATTTCGCTTAGTTTATACAATATTTAGAAAATTCAAACTTT
Source organism: Zonitis immaculata (assembly GCA_037414775.1). NCBI lineage: Eukaryota > Metazoa > Arthropoda > Insecta > Coleoptera > Meloidae > Zonitis > Zonitis immaculata. The sequence continues at coordinate 13,129 of JAZBGX010001160.1, forward strand.
AACAAATTTGTAAATAAATCATTTGAAACATCTTAAAGTCTTATTTACATTGATATATTCGATCAACTTCATAAAAATGTCTATTGCGTCTTAAAATTTGCTCCAAAAATATGACAGAACTCTGAAATGTTAAACAACGATCGTGACGCATTATTATAAAGACAGCCTTATAGTCGAATAAATTTCAACTTTTCCACTATTTTTTGCTTTTCTTTGTAAGTATTATTGTGTAGGAATAACAAACATATATAGTTATTTTATATTTAAATAATAATAAAATAATAAAACTAGTTTCTTTATTTATTATTTATTTCTCAAAGACGAACAATTACGTTGTACCTATCTTGTATATTGTATATAATATTTAAAAACATTATATTTCGACTATAAAATAAACTTTTACATTTTATTATTATTTTTAATACGTGCTAATGTGTCAAATTTATGGTGGATTTTAAATACTTGGAGATTTTCACGACAACAACAATTTTTTTTTGAGTAATAAATAGAAAAATTTCATAATAATAATAATTTTCGATTATATACCTACATTCAAATAGTTATAATTATTATTAACATTATATAATTATGGGTCTCCAAATGGAATAATTGCCAATTATTAAAAATTTCAATTTGAATATTTAAATCAAGTCATATCCCGGACCTTAGACAACTCAAACCACGTTATACATAAAATTTAAATTAATGTTTTATAAATCATTTAAATCATCCCAAAAATGGTTAACTAACTGTAATAATAAATTATTTAAATTATATCGATATATTTATACATAGAAAAAACAAAAAAACAAAAACAAAATTGTGTATAAAGTCTCATTAACATACACGTACAACTTTTATAAGTAAAAAAATAAATGAATAACGTTATATACCTTCCATTTTTTTTTGTTTTGTTATTATTGTTTATAATGATTAGAATTTAAAAAACAAAAAAAATACTTGACACTTTGGGGGCGGTTAAATAACCGTAACAAATGAAGCAACAGTATCAGTGACGGTATAAATGGCACGAACCGGAACTAACTGACACTATATTATTTCCGCTTTTATGAATTCATTCTCTATTATATATACATACCTATAATAGTATATATGTATATAATCTTATATACAAAATGTCCCGAAAGTAAAGGGACACAGCTCAACTACAGCTGTCTGGGGTAAAATAGAACTGTTCCAACCAAATATACCTTAGTATCAAAGAAGATTAAAAAAATATTCTTGAAGACACAAAACGGCAAATAATATAAAAATTTCAAAGCATGCCAGACATTCGCAGTACATTAACATTACTGCATATTGTAGAGGGCGTTGTCGGTAGTTTTTTTTCTGTATGTCTTCCATCATATCTTTTTTATTAATAATTTCAGAAAAATTCTGAATGGCGTTTATGATGCACAATTCATTTTTACATAAGAAAGATATACTTGTTTGATGTCCATAAAGTCTACCGTTTCCAAAAAAAATGCACCTAAGCATTTCAGTGTATTAAGACGTTGGATCATTTTTCCGAGTTAGAAAGAATTTAGGCAAAAGTCAAGATTGTATAAATGCTAATACTGTCCATTTTGGAAATATTTCGTGATTAGTTGGTATGATCTATCCAATAAAATAATTTTTTTTTATTAATTTTCTTAGTACACTGAAACGCTTAGACGCGTTTTTCTTGAAAACGGTAAATTTTATGGAAATCAAACAAGTAAACCTTTTTTATGTAGAAATAAATTGTGCATCTTAAACTCTTTCCAGAATAAGAAGAATCTTGACAATAAAAAAAATATGATGAAAATAATAGAAATAATATCGACCGACAGCACTCTCTATACCATTATCCAGTCGTGTTAATACATAGAGAATGTTTGGCTTGCTCTAAAGTAGATGTGCATAAATATTCATCTTGATTCGCCATTTTGTGTCTCATAATAGAAATCTTTTTTCAATCTTCAAGATACCACAACTTCTTAAGGAAGCATTTTGGTACTTAGGTATTATATTTGGTTTGAACGGTCCCATTCGATCTCAGGAAGTCGCAGTTACACTGTTACAATGTCAAATCGAATTATTTATTCTTTTCTTCTGCGATATTAGTCGATATTTACACACGATTTTTATTTTGTTCCTGTATTATTATTTGTTTTATTTTGATAATGATGATGGTGGATACAATTATATAGAAAATTGTTATGATGGCGTGTATTTTATTTTTATTTTTTTGAAAACTGGCGACCTGAAACTCGCGTGTTGTCCATCATTCAAGTTGTGCAAGTCTCTTTCACCTGCCTATGTTGTTGAATACACGCTTATTTCATCTAATAATAATAATAATAATAATAATAATAATATTAAAATAAAATATTTTATTATTAATAATTGCTAAGAAAATATGTGCAGATCAAACTGCTGATAAATTTCTATATAAGTATACAGAGTGATTCGATAATAAATGGCAATCTTTGTTATATCCATCAGTAAAATATGATAATTGAGCTTTTCGAGATACAGTTGGAGTTTAAATATTTCCGCTATCGAGAGAATTATCACCGAAATGTCTTGAAAATCTGACAGACAGTTCAATTTTACATCGAAAAGGTACTCTTGTCTAAATCATCTAACTCTATCACTTTTTGAATTATTTGGCTTTTGAACGTTCAGTGTTATTGTGTGGCGCCTCCACCAATTTCGCACTCATTATTTCTTCCTGACACTTTATCGAATATTTTTGGAGGACTTTCTACATGTTTTTTCTGTTACAAACAGAGTCAAAATACAAATTCAATGGAATTCAAGGCTGAACATCTAAAACGCAAATAACTGGAACACCGAAACAAGAATATACCTTTCAATGTAAAACTAAACTATATTTTGAAGATTTTCAAGTAATTTTAGCAATAATCGCATAATACAGGGTGTAATTTACAACCTGTATAAATAATGCCAAATCTAATAAGTAATTCGTGATTGTCAAATGAGTTTCGAGATATTGCAACAATTATTGAGAAATTTCAACTTCAAACAACTAATTCAATGAATCACATTGTATATTATCAGCATAGAATCATATAGGTACATACTATATACCTATATATCTATATATTATTGTGTAAGTTGAGACTTGGTTGTTGGAGAAAAGCGACTTGAACATATAAGGGAGCTGCAGGAGGTCCAAACGAACACGAAACTTTTATTACCCAACCCAACTTACATGACCAGAATACGTGTAATATTCGTATATTAGTAAACGTAACGTTTTGAAAATTACACTCTATATATATTGAAAGTCGTAAATTATATCATTATTATTACGATTATTATTATTATTATTATTATTGGAAAATAAATACGATGAAGAGATGATTACTATAAAAATATTTAACATATGATCGAAGATCAAGATGCAAGAAAAATTAACGATTTATTATATATATATATATATATATATACAGGGTGAGTTAAAAGTCGTGGACTTGAATGAAAGGACGGGTAGGGAACAAAATTCTGAGACGAAAAGTCTTGAGAAATTATTGCATGTGACCAAACGTTAATTAGTTATTAATTTTATTAAACAGCCAATAATAAAAGTGCGTAGCCGAAATAAGAATCAATCGAGAATAGCTAGGCGGAGGCAGAGACTAATAGAGACACGCTCTAGTCGCTGCCTCCCGACTGATTCTAACTTCGCCCACGCACTTTCTTTTTATTGGCTGCTTTATTTAATTAATAACTGATTAACGGCTGGTCACATGCAATAATGTCTTAGGACTTTTCATATCAGAATTTTATCTATTACCCTATCCTTTCATTTAAGTCTACGACTTTCAACTCACCCTGTATACGTATATATTTTAACTTGTTTGTTGTTTTGGAATTGGTAAAATTATTTTCCCTCTTTTTATAATATAAGTGATACAAACTACAAACAATAAGACATATATGAACCAGTTTTTCTACTCGGAAATTTTTTCCTCAATAATTTCAACAAACCATCTGCAACAACAGCAAGCAGCGGCCGAAAAAATCGAAAATTAAAACACACGATCGAAAAGAAAATCCTGTATATTCAAGAATTCAATATTATTATTATTATTATTATTATTATTATTATTGCCATCATCAAATATAGAGATATAGAAGTAATGGATATTATATGTTATTTCGACGATTAAGACATTAACGATCAAGATTAAAATTTCCACCATCTATGAATAATAATAATGATAATAAAAAAAAATTGAAAGATAATTATCTTTGCGTATATACCCACTATACATACGTATATCTATATATATATATATAGAAATATTTTTATTTATCATAAATATTGTCTTCTATCGTAAGCCGCATTTCAATCTGTTTTTATTATTTTAACACCATCCGTTAATCTTAAAACATTGATCTTAATCTTTATCTTAAAAATTTTGATTTATTTATGTTTGTTGTTTTGGCAAACTTCATATACAACCGGTGTATTTTATAAAAGTTTCTCTAATAATGACAATAAAAATGAAAGGATTTGTTTAAAAAATCAACATTTCCACTAAATTATAGGTATGGTTATGTTTTGTTTTTCTTTTGGTTGATAAGATATTCGAGATAAGACCCAATTTTTTTTTTTTTATGATGTGTGGTAAGAGATGATAACTGCGGGATACTCGACAAAGATATGAGTGGATAACAAAAGTTGCTTGACCCATCATCGTCATCATCATCAGCATCTATACCATTCCATTTCATTTTAAAAGCTCCTATATATTATTTTTTTTGGTTCAATATAGTTTATGTTCTTGACAAACTTATTATGACTCAATAAATATTTAAAAAAAAAAAAAATACAACTTTTATATATGGGAATTTTAATTTTTAGTACTTTCTTTTATAATATTAATAATAATAATAAAAATTATTATTATTATTTGTAGAAGAGTTGTCTTAAAGTATCGGATTTCTTAAGACTTTGTGTGTTGATCGTCAGAGAAATGTTAAATTTTTAAGATAATCATCATTTTATTAATTCTCAGCGGTATATATAGATTCGTAGAATGAGTTGTTTATTTTTTTTTATCAAATTTTTAAGAGAAAATGCTGCCAAGAAAGTACATAATTTAATAGATTTTCCAGATATTTATTAAGAGTACAATGAAAAATAGAAAACTTTGTTACAAATTTCCCAACATTACCTATCCATCGATTGAATAATTTATAAATATTAAAGTTAACATTCGAATATGAAAAAAATAAAATAAATTTCTATCCAAAACATTAAAAAATAAATGAAGTTGTAGTGTTTGGAACGAAAAAAAAAAACATGGCATAATTTCCGAAAAAACCGGAAGTGTTGAGCAATTAAAAATAATTCTTAGAATATTAGAAAATTTCAGAATTCCAATTAATTTTATATATTTTTAGAATTTTTGGTTAAAATTAATGCACAGATTTAAGCTTAATATTCATTGAAAATTATGAGTGAAAATTTGAGAAAAACCGATTTTCTAAGCTTTGATATACGGAACGAGCTTTAGGAAAATATTAAATAAGGATTCCAAATATTTTATGAAATCGAAATAATTATATAATTTTTCGAACAAATTACAGATGTTACACTCATTAAAAAAAAAATTATCAACACCAACAACAGAAAAACCTCTCTTAGACGGGCACCTATAGGAAAACGGAAAGTGTCCCGTTCAAAAGAGAGCTGTTTTAGAATGATACCTTTCTTCAATGAACGCCTCAAAGATATTTATTACCTACTCCTGTAGAGTCAAATGAGTAAAATTACTAAATTTTCGACTCAAAATTTAGTGCTAATTGAGTACTAAAAAACCAAATTCGATGCTTTTTAGTACGAGACACAAATTGAGATTTAGTCAACTAAAAAAAAAAATTGCCAATTTTTGAGCACTAAATTATTACCAATATAGACGCAAGTGTTTTTTGTTAGCAGATTTCGATTCCCAAAGCTAGCAGTAGGTATTTCGATTTCCGGCTCGTCCTAAAGAGCGTCAAATTCTCTATTTTTGTACTAAATGCACACTAAATGGTACGTCAAAAATGTTGTGATTTTGCTAATTTGACTATGCCAGAGCTTCACAAGCGTACATTCTCTATAATTTTTAAGTAACTACTGCAACTTGCCATTGCGGTAACGCGTATACAGAATTCTCATCTGTACTTTGATTGTCTACGATTTTTATTAATTTTAAAACGGTATAAGGTCAAGTTAATTGCACTTGTAGAATTTTGGCGGTGGAATCCCAATGAGCAAAAATACGTATCTAGATTAATTTTCAATACGTTCCGGCCAAAACGTATCGAGATACGTATTGAATATTTATCGGGAACTTTTTCAGCGATACATATCAGCTGGAACGTTTTTGGTACACATAGAAAACGTATACGTTTCCGGAACGTATCTTGATACGTTTCTGGAACGTATTTTGATACGTCTTTAAAACGTATCCCAACAAGTTTTTGAATATTTTTTGAGCAACGTTCCAAATACATTCTTAATACGTTCCAAAACGTTCTCAATACGTTTCATAGAACGTTTTGGAAACGTATCGTGACACTAAAATTCGGCCAAAAAATACGTTTCTGAAACGTTTTGCGTTTTCATCGAAACGTATTGAACACCAAGTTTTGCTCATTGGGATTAAGAAAATAATGAATAGTAAAATGAGTATTGTGTTGGTGTACTTTCAAAATTGAAAGCACTGCAATTGACATATCGCTTCCTGAGATCTATATTAAGGGTTTTGATCGAAGTTGGTGTAGATTTTCTTTCAATAATTATGATTTCCGCGTAAAAATCATTGAATATTATTATCAATAAAATTCACCCTGTATAATAAAAAAACAATTTCTAACAAAACCAACATATTTCCTGAATCTTTACTTTAATTATAGTTGGATAATAGTTCTTAGGCAAACAATAAAGTTAAATTATAGAATATACAGACTTGCATATTTTCAACTAACTCTCTCTCTCTCTCTCTCTCTCTTTCTCTCAACTTTTTAGTCAAATATTATAGCATGATTATTATCTCTATACTATATACATACTATATATATATATATATAGTATATAATAAAATGAAATTAAGAAGATTTAAATTTTAAAAAATACACGTGTAATTTTATTTGTTTTGTCGTCAAAAAAAAAACAAAATGTTATCATTGGTCAAAAATCTTCCACAATTAACAACATTCCCAACATATAATGTCACAATTAATTTACGGTTAATAATTTTGTATGTTTAAATTGCCAATTTTGTTGAAAAATTATGTTTTGTTTGTTCCTTCAATGGCTTTTATTATTATTATTATTATTATTATTATTTAAATAATTAATTTGGTGTTTTATTCACTATTTTTTTGTACAAAAAATTTTTTTTAATTCAATTAAAATCTAGTGAAAATGACCATTAAAATTATATCCAAATACAGTCACTTCCTTCTAATCATTATATTATTATTTTGATAAATAAAAAGCCAATTTGCTTATTATTATTAGCTCTAGCATCTGTTATTGTT
>JAZBGX010001161.1:4538-20675 GCA_037414775.1 Zonitis immaculata
ACGAGTGGAAAAAGAACTGACTCCCGATATTATTTATATTTATATATGTATTTGTGTTGTATAAAAAATCACTACCATATCTAATATGTCCTGTCCTAAAATCCAATATTCATGGTTTATAACTCACAAATAGATTCGAAAATTCTCGTATTTTTATAACGCCCTATTGTTTGCCTTTTCTTTATTCACACACAAAACAACAAAACCCACCCACAGATACACACAACGACATTGATGTTTCAATTTTCCTAAAATTTATCCTTTTGAAAAAATTTACTTATCAAAAATTAGATGTTGATGATGATGATGATGATGATGGATCTTTGATATAATTCGACAACAAATTCGAATAATCATAACAAACTTAACAATGATCGATTGATATTACATTCGCCCAAAATTATTCATCCTAACAACAAAATTGATAATTTCCATCTGACTCTGACAGTGGCGGTATATTTCAAGAAACAATGCCTATTTGGCACAGTATTTGAAAATCGATAATATATAGAATATATGTAAATAATTTTTCGGGACTACCAAACAAAACTTGGGGAAAAACACTAAATAATAAAAATTGAATTTAATTTCAAATCATTCTAATTGTAAAGTATAGCTGAAATGGACTTTGTAAGTTTCACTATTTTTTTGGTGGGTCATCTTCGTAGCTGTGCCGAATTCCATTGGGGTAGAAATCCATCATCGCTCTCACTTGAGCTAACAATACAAAATAGGGTACTTGATGGAATTTAATAATAGTTAATTAATTTATAAAAGAATGCAATATCATATTTTGAATTATTTGAATATTTTATATAAATATTTACGGCAAATATTAAAATTTTCTACAAATACTTATTATAATTAAAATTTTATTAAAAATTATACAACAAACAAAATCGGTCAATAAAATTATCTAAACAGAAATCCCGAATTAAGGGACAATGTTATAACTATAGTACGTTTCATGTCAAACGATCCGCATTGCTTGATTGGATCGTCAAAATTTGTGATGCTCCGACTAAGCGTCTGGTCAAAGGTATTGTCACGAATGAAACAACAACTTGCTTAGGCTCATTTGTTGATAGAACATTCAAACCACTTGAGATTGGGTGACCAGTTTCTTGAGTTTATCCACACTTCCTTCTTTAGTAAGTTTATGAACAGACTTAAGAGAAAAGTTGTCATAGTCCAGCCTAGAGTCGGAAATTCTGCTGATTTCAGCAATGTTGAGCATTCCACATGAAACGTACTATAGTATATTCTAGACTTGAAAATAGAAAAGCTTCCAGTAATATGTCGTAAAATTTCTGCTGAAGCCGAATTTTATTTTGTTGCTAACAATTTAATACTATATCATTGAGGCTTTCCTAATTTAGAGATGGGGTGGTTAGAAGTTCTTTTTTGAGTTTTTGTAATTCGTATCTTTTTTCAATTTTCGTTGTAAAAACTTAAGAATTCATATTTCTTTGAACAACTTTTGTCTCGTCCCGATCGGATGCACCGTTCTCCAGAGGAACAGACTCAAAAGTTTTCGTTAATATCAATAACACGAGCGAAACGCAGAGATTTATTCTAATTTCTATATTATTATTGAACATATAGTTAGAGCCTTTGTGGGAAGCAAATCTGTTTTATGTATATAAAATGATTGAATCAAAAATAACGACTTCATAGCTCTTTTAGCAGTCACTTTGCTCTAAATTTTGGGTCTAGAATATATTAAACATATATTATATTGTCCATTCCATGGTAATGAATTTTCGAAGTACATATTTTCATTTTCTCTATTTATAATTCCTTCTTTTTACTTAAAAGGAGTTATGAATTAATTTTTATATAATGTATTTTTATTTATTTTCAAGAATTTATTGTTGCCTTCAAATGCCGAAACATCACGTATATGTATTTAGACTACTCTATCTGCTTCAATTGTTTAATGAATATATGACCACTCCGTGACAGAGTATATTGTTCAATTTCAAAATATACAATCGGCCTGAAGATTTTCTAATCTGAAAATTCATGAAAACGCGAGTCGGTGTGAATTGCATCAGTAGTATAGTAACGCCGATTCTAATATCTTTTTTTAGATAAACTGAAAATGGTGGATGCGCCAGGCGAGAATTGAATAAACACGTATACGCGAGATATAGTTAACCTGTTTGACGGCTATTGATTTTTGTAAGTGTTTCTTCGTTATTAGTTGATAATGTAGGTGAATTACGTCCAAGAATGTTTAGAAATGGTATGTAAAATGCGTCGCATGCACCTGTAAGAGAATCAAATCATCAAGATTATATATCCATTTGACTGTATCTATTAATTAGATAAAATTAAAATCTGAGATGACATGACTAGATTGTCACGGTCTTAGAGACAGGTCTTGACATTCGTCTGTAGTAGAGTATTTCTTTTGGAGCAAATGGTATCACGATCGACCAGATAATTGTGCGAGAGCAGCAAATTATGTATAAGAAAGAGAAAGAGCAAAAAAAAAGATGAGTTAGGAGTGTTTCTTCCTTACATTATTCATCCTTATCTTTCAGAGACTCTTCTCGATCGTAAGCCTCTTTTGCAGCAAATGATAACTAATAAATATGTGTTTAATAAGAGCCCACCTTTACCAATGATAGTGAGATGCTAGTCTCAAGACCTCTGTTTAGAGCACAGGACACACACAACGTACTTTTACACACATATTGGGTCCGTTGTCTCTCTTCCGATAAGTACGGGCTGGATAGGGATATTTGTGATCAGGCTCGCACAGGCTAGTCCACCAGAGACATTCCTGGTCTTGTAAATCTGGCTCTAGTAGGTGCAAAAAAAGCGGACTTGATGATCTGAAGTGTGATATTCAGAGAACATTTTAACGTTAAAACGATTCCCCAAACTTTAGATCGTGAGTGCATTTTTTTCCTTCACTAGAATCAGAGTTCCTACAAGACCAGGAGAGCCTCTGGCGGACCATCCTGTATAAAGAGAGATAACGGACCCAGTACGTTCTGTGTGTCCTGTGTCTAAGACCATGGTCTGGGTTATTTCAATATTATTTTGTAGTTTTCGCTATCTTATAGTTTTATTATAATGTGTACGTCTGATGACATATAGACAGTGGCAATAACTGAGGCAGATGACATCAGGACTCAATTTTGCCACTTTATTTATAGAGACAATGAACACGACTTACATACCTGCAACACAAATTGCTGGACGAAATTTAAAATTAAAAAAAAAAAAACTGGACTGAGGGAAGCGTAAGAAGATCGATGCAAGATAGAATTGTGAAGTATATAATTCACACAATTTCTTCATTGAATATCCAATTTGTTTTTCTGTTACATCTAGTTTTCAATTATTCAGTTTTTTTCATGAAAGTTCTAACCAATATTTCAGGCCGATTATATATTTTCATATTAAACACGAAACGATTTCATACAAAGTGGTCATTTCACAAACAACCTAGAGAGATAGAGTAATTTTATATCAAAAAAAATCTGAACGCACAAACGGCATTACAGGAAGTGCCTCAAGTATATAGACTCAAGGCGTTTCATAGAATGACTACGACATAAAATATAAGAATAATAGAATTTATTTCAAATATCCGTTACTCTCTAAATTATGTTTCAACATATAATAAAAATTGACTTGTTCATTATCATCTAGATATAAAATTTTGTTAAAAATCCAATCAATACTGTTATTATCACGAACAAATGTAAAAATATAAACATTCACAAATGTAGCTGTTAAATATTGACAATCGAATCGATCAATAATGCCACCATGTCCCGGTATAACATCACCAAAATCTTTGACTTTTGTTGCACGTTTAAAACCGGACGCGAAAAATCCACCAAACGGTGCGATGAAACTTGCAAATAAAGCAAACACTAAAAAATGCCAATCGAATTCATATAAATTGATTGTTGAAAATTCGAAAAAAATTTGATAACTTTTTGGTTGAAATAAATAACTGATTGTACAATTCGATTTCAATTGTAATTGATTTGTTGTTGTATCAATAATATATTCAATTGGACATGTTAAATATTGATATTGACACATGAAATTTGTTAGGAAAAACCCGGAAATTAATGTACCAATTACACCACCAATGAAACCTTCCCATGTTTTGTTTGGTGATAATTTTATTAAAGGTGTACGACCGAATAAACGACCGAACACATACGCCCATATATCGTTTAATATAACTAATGATACTGGTAAAATTAACCATATTAAGCCTTGGAAAATTATCCGTATTATCATAAATGATTGTAAAACAAACATTAATAGCAATGTATGTGTCCAACCTAATAAACGGAATTGCTTATAATCGTGCTTCTTAACTAAACTCAAAAAAAACCATAATAAACCGATTAAATATAATAGAAATGATATAAATCGATGGTAATCAATTAACAATAATTTCAATAATCTATAATTAATTATTAAATAAAATTGAAAATGTGGTATAATTATTTCACCAAATAAAAAATAATTGGCTAATATAACAAAATACCAACATAACGAACGGAAATATAATAAATTTGGTATTTTATTATAATTATAACCGATTGTTATTACTTCATTGAAACATAATAATTGTATTAACAACGCTAATAACATTATCACAATTGGGCCCATTAAAATTACTAAACAAAAACCGAATATTAGGATTGCACCGAAAATTGCACGTTTCAACCAATTGGTCTTGATAGAGAATCTCCATGGTGATGTTGATGATGATGCCGATGATGATTGTGAAAGATCATTTGATGATAATTGTAGTTGACCCATTATCTGCAACGAACAAATAAAAATTATATAATGTAATTTAAAAAAAAATAAGAGTTTTATATGGATAACTTCATTATTTCAAAAGTTGCATATGTATATTTAGAGCTTGCGTGTGCAATACAATTACACGGTTTCAATGTAGACGAGACCGTGTAAATCGAGATTTAAGTGTACTATATTATTTGATACCGTAATGTTATTAAAAAGATAACATAAAATTGCTCAAGCTACCAATATTTTGTAAGATATACGAAATTCAAAAATTAAAACTTTAATTTTTCTTCAAACGTAGCAATTAAAGTGAAATCCCTCTTGGGTGGCGGATACTTCCGGGAAATTAAAAGTGTCTTTCAAATGCACTCGAAATAGATATTTATCAGAACTTTTTTTTGATCACGTAGAAATCTGTTGTCTGTCCTTTTGTCAAAAGTTTGGGTGTATATGACAATCGCGCTCCGCGGTCAGTTTACCCTCCTACTGATTCAAAAATTGACCTTATGAATGTGCCCCAAAATTATTCTGCCACGCTAGTATGTTGAGATTCACATGCACCCCAAAAAGATCAGCTAACTATACATTTCGAAGAAAAACGTGTCGGGTGTGCCATATCGATGCACTCAACGCACATGTACACCGGTGTTCATCAGTTGTAGCCCGATCCTACTTGATGATTTTAAAGATTTGTCAGTTGAGGCCCTAGATTTTATGGACAGGTCAGAACTTTTTATTTCATTTTAAGATAATTACTAACATCTTTAACAAATTTTAATATATTAGTAATCTCTTTATTATTTAATTTTTATATACAGTCGCGAAGCTCTATATAATGAAGCTCTGTATAGTGAAAAGCTTCCTATAGTGAAGTTTTTGCTAAGAACAAATTGAATACCAGAGCTTGAGCTTCACTATACATGCATATAGTGAAGCTGAAGCTCTCTATAGTGAAATTTTTACGTTTCCGACCATTATTTCAGTAAGATCAATAGTTAAGAAGAGCGTTTCCCAACCTGTGGCACGTGTACCATAAATGGAACGCAAGCTCTGCTGGTTAGTGGTACGCGCAAAATAATCAGTGATGGCAGACAGAAAAATAAAATGGAATGAATCATAAAAATATCTTTGAAACGTGATTCCTACAATCCATGAAAATTATTTTAAACAATCATTTTGACGAAGTGGTACAATTCAGTGTGATGTACTACCAAGCGGTATGCGAGCCAAATAAGGTTGGGAAAATAAATTAGGTATGATTAAAAAATATTGGCTTACGTTACCTTGGAAGTCAACCCAATTAATAACCTGATTCTATTATTTTGAAGAGAGATAAGCGTCCAGCAAGACCGCTCTATATAGAACTTATTAGACTATATATATTCATCAATAAGGATTGTCTTGTTTTTTTATGCTCTTTGGATTAAATATTTTTTCAACTTTGGATTGCATTGGTCTTATTTTAATGTTTCCGCATAAAAATCAATGAGGATATCCATAAAATTTAGCATATTCGGATGAGAATTATAGAATCGATCGTTGTAGCCAGCATGAAATGATGCGCAAGCATTCGTTGCTCGTTGTAGGCTACTTGGATTTTCTGCCCATAAAGATGGAGAATAATATAAAAATTGAGATATCAAAGTAATCGGATTATTTCGATTGCTGTGCCTTTTTCGGAAAATTAATTGTCACCGGACCGCAACTGATACACACACAATAGTGATGAAATAAGTATCATGTGGGCATCCTTTCTAGAGTTGTTTTGTTTTTTGTGACTTACGTATAAGAAGTTGAGGGAAAAATGTAGCCAAGTGTAAGGCCAAGGAGGTGAATTTCCCGTCTAAAAGTTACCATCGGCTGTATAAGAGTTACTCGGGCTTTTTTTGGTCCATAAAAGGGTTCAGAATATCTTACAATGGACATGGTCCGATTTTTGGTAAGAATATTTTAAACGGGCCCAATATAAGCCCGTACAACAGTCTTTGAAAAATTGTATAGTATTTTTGGGTTTTTCGATTGTCAAACATTTATATTCTGGTAGTAGCTTTTAACAAATTTTAGTAATTTTAAGTGAATGGTAACTAACAGGGCATAATTTTTCAATAACAAAAAGAGTATTACGAACAATAGAAATATCAAATGCGTAACTTAACAAGATCGTTTGTCCAGTCACGAAAATAAGAGAATAATTCAGAGTAAAAGACATTGTTAGATGGGTGAGAACAAGATGAAAAGACTGGGGAGACCACATATGGGCTCTAAACGCTTGGCAAAATCGGCTAAACCAAGAAAACCAGATACCCATAAACTCATAGGAAATATCAGAAAAGATTCCATGACAAAAAGGATATTCAACAGAGAACAATAGGACAAACTCCTATTAAAAGAGGGCGAAGAAGAAGATGAAGAAGGTAATTATTTTTTTGTGCTAGACAAAAAAAAATGAATTGAAGACTTGACCTAACGCGTTCATAGAGCATTAGACCTCAGAAAGAGGCAAAGTGGACGTGTTTGGTTGTAATAAAATCTCACTACCTTATAAGGCTCCAAAAAAGCTCATACTTATGGTCTTCGAAATTTTTAGAATTAATACAATTTCAACTGAAATACAGTCTGTATCTGTATTGTGGCAGCGTTTGGTAATCCTATAGCGAATTTGCTCACTACATATAGGCTATTTAAGGGTTACCTATTTTGATGCGAGCATACTTCTTGTGGATGCCTTATTGATTCTCCAATAACATTTTCAGTCGAAGTCGTAAAATTACATAAATGTATTTTATTCGTTTTTGTTTTTTTTACTTATTACCATTTTTTATTTTCTATCAATATTTACATAAAAATAAGACAAAACTATATTTCCCAATTATATTATCGATTTTATTATTTGTAAGTATACCAAAAAATTTCATAATATTTACAAAAAATAAACCATTAAATTTTTTTTGTTTCGAATACTATACTTTTTTTATTATTTGTTTTAGTAATAATCACTTAATTTTATTATTATTATTATTATTACTATTTTTTTATTGAATTTTAACAGATACTTAAAATAATACAAAAGATAAAAACCTTACCAAAAAAATTTAATGATGTAAAACTCAAAGGTAAATACACCATTTGTTGCGCATGTCCAACATAAATTAAAACAATTAAGTATGAATAAACTTGAACTTTCACACTTTAATTTTTCTTAATGAATAAACGACAACGGAACAGGCGTTTCCTAGTTCCTACATATATGGAGAAATTCTAGACAATCTTCTGTTATCAGCTATCAGTATAGATAATGATGATAATGATAATAATGTACATCGGGTAAATTGTGCAACTCTCTTATCAACAGAAATGCAAATATAATAAAAATCGTTATTACGAGCACAATGATAATAATAATAATAATAATAATAATAATAATAATAATTCATTATTTTTCATTGTATCATTCGGATGATATTTGTACGTAAAATTTCATTGAATATAAACTAAGTTGGCCTTGACATATAAATACGACATTTCACAATAACTTCCTATCCACCTACCTGTTTTGTTTTCGACTCAATTGATTTTTCACAATAATTTTCTCGATTAAATTCAAGTAAATCTATCACATTATTATTATTATGTTTATCATTATTGCTGTTATCAAACAAACTTAAAACAACTATGAGAAAACGTAAACAGTATGTTTATTTACAATAATATGAGTAAGGCAACTTGCGACAAAACATAATTTATTTGGTGATAGGCAACCAGTAATACCGTTGGTATCAGCTGCATTATGACGCAGTCGAGCTTTTTATATAAAGCTTTTTCTTTCCGTAAATTGTTTATAATCGATATTTTATTGATGGAATTTTTATTAATCCATTGTTTATCGAGAGATAATTTTGTGAGCTTCTCTTGAAAACCAAAAGAAAAAATATATACAGTAATATTATTATTTATGGAAATATGATTTTTTTTTGATTTTGTTTTTAATTTTTTTGATATTATAATAAAATAATGTGGTGCTGAAGGCGGAGAGACCCATCTAAAATTCCGGACCTCACACGCAGAAACCGTAAATTAGGTTTTTTAAAATCGCCTTTGGGTTTTTAATATAGCAACAACTATAACAACAACAACAACAACAACAACAAAGATATGAGACCATCCATATAGCGAAACTTTGTATAATTATTGAAAATAAATTACCAATTTTTTACTTTTTATCAATAAAGTTTTTGCAATAAATAACGATAACAATGCTAATTTTTTTAAAAATAATTATAAATATAATTGATTATACTTTGACAATGTCAATCATTCTTTAATTAGGTAGTTAATTTATGTGTATATATATAGATATAAATTTTTGAATAATGAGATAGGAATAAAATAAAGGAAATATAACAAGGTCGTTATATGACAGTGGTAATTGCTTTGTAGAACATGTCGAGAAATTGAATTGAGCAATTAATAATTTCTGACGTTTGCTTGATTTCTTAATTATATCAATCAAGGCTATAAGGTGATAATTAAGAAAACCATCTTGAACTTATAATTTTTTATTATTTAATTTTTGTTTTTTGTTCTGTTTTGTTTTACGAAACAAGAAAACGTTCAGACACGATTTTTTATTATTTAATTTATATATGAGAGACAGGAGCGACGTTTATAAATAATGTAAAGTGTTGGAATAGAGGCGGAGAATGGGTGTGGGATACCGCATATAATAATATAAGGGTATTATTTTAAAAAATCTGACATTGCGGTCAGTTTGAGTTAATTAACAAATCGCCCAAAAAAAACATATGTTTATCCATATAATATATATTTTGAATATATTATTTATACACAATATTTTCTACACAACAAACACCAAATTATTATTATTATTATTTTGTTATATTAATGTTGCATGCGGTAGAATCGCAGATTTACAGTAACTGAAAATGGCGAGATAATGAAGCTATCAGTTGGCCTATAATCAACATGCCGCCCCTGAGGCATATTACCGTTTATATATCTATACAGATATATAAAAGTATATATACCTAAATACATCACCTGTTTCTATATACCTATATATAATTTGTGTATATAATGTGATTATACCAGGGCTAATCCAAAAGTAATGATAATATAATCGAATGATTTTCAAGCTCACAAAAATTAAAAAAAAAACAAAAACGGTTAGCGAGCTTAAACTCTCACCAGGCGTCGGGCGGCACAAGACCACGGAACCTGACTCTATCGCTATAGTTTGAGAGAGATAAACACCGGAATGGAAAAAAACTAAAGCTAGAGTCGTTATCAAATTATTTTACTCGAGAAAAAAATTCTATAAAAGACGTTCACGTCGATTTAATGAAAATATTACGGAAATGTGCGTCTCCATATTCTATACAGTTGCACGCTATGGTGCAAGGAGTTTGAGCTGGACAGAACATTCACAGAATACGAGTATCGCGAAGAATGGCCATTCACGTCCCAAAATTTGAAAAAAGTCAAATATCTAGTTTTATTTAACTGGGGTCATAGGAATTGCATAAAATAGTGTTTTGAGCAGGCATTGACCAACTATAGTTTTGTTCACAGACCGGATTGGAAAAAAGTTGAACACTAATACTGAAAAATTGTTCGTTGGCCGCATTAATTCATTACGCGGGCTAAATGTTGGCCATGCCTGGTTTAGAGTATCCTCAGCCACAAACTACACATGATAACGAGGTGTTGAGCTAAGGGAGAAACGAGTCGCCATTTCAAGAGAAAATCTTGAATATTACAAGGCTGATCCAGGCTGAGTTTTAACTCGATTTGTGACCATGAATGAGATGATTATTGGATAAGGCACCTGCACACCAAGCCGAAGTTGTGATGGCTGCTATTCGAGACACACGGTTCTCGAACTTGTTGAACAGCCATTCCATTTTCCGGATTTAGCTACCAACGACTTCTATATCTTTCTCCGGCACAAGAGTCAGCTCGGAGCCAAGAAGTTTGAGGAAAATAGTAAGATGACCGTTATAGAATCAGAATGAAGATGTTAGTTCAAAGGATATTTTTGCTTCAGAAAAGAGATGGGCTAACAATAAGTTGATTGTGTACTATGTTGATTATCATGACTTTTGTGTCACCCCTTGTATAGCTCTCCTATATGCTAAAAAAACTTTTTACTTTTCAAAACTATTAAAATATTATTTTATTCTTTTTTGTCAATTTTTCCTTCATTAATAATTGAGAGAATATAGAGAAAATGCCAGGTCATTTTTTTGATAGCCTATAATAACAAAATCTTCAGTTTTTTAATTAAAGGATCGGTATTTGGAATGGCTCTTATAGGTATATTATTCGAACATTATCCACGTGCAAGTGATAATAATTAAAGTATTATTATTACTATTATTATTATACTATTATTGAATAGTAGGTATATATTGGAAATCTTTTGTTTTTATGTTTTTGTTTTTTATAGTCGTTCTTTTAATTCTGTTCTTTTCTTCTGTTGTTCTTTGGATTCGTCTTTTAGCAAATCTGACTGACAATACCACATTCTCGATTCTCCTCACATAGTGAAACAAGTGAACGGCTACAAATGTAATCATAAATATCTCAGTCCTTCGCCAATGGAGATCCGTGTTCAAGAACCCGTTTCGGTTATTTGAAAAATGTTACCTTATCAGAAATTACGGTAGGCGAAGAAGATACGCTCTGGCCTGTACACATACATATCGATATATACATATATGTATGTTTGGTATATATTTATGCATCGTAGTGTTTATATACACATATGTATATATATATTATATATATGAATATAAAGCATTTTCAGGTTGTTTACAAAAAAAGGAGATTTTTTTTATTGATTATTGGAGTAGAAATATTTTCTCGAAGGAAAATTCTGCTTTATTCAAAACCTCTGAAACACCAAAGAAAATTTTCGTCGGCCTAAAGTTGTACGAGGGAAATCAAAAAGTTTAATTTTACTGAAAATTATTTTTTGGTAAAAAATAAAAGAGTGTTATAAGAAATGTAATCCGTTTATGGTATCAGCATGACAGGGCTCCATGGCTTCTATAAAGTGCCCGAATTATCAGCCAATATCTTGACACATTATGTCAAGAACACAGGATTGAAAGATATTCTGCAAATACCCCTTGGCCAGTCAGACCACCTCATTTGATAACACTAGATTATTTTCTGTAAAGAAAATGGTGTACTCTGGGGGACTTTTCCTAGATATTGATCCTTTGGGAAGGATTATCACCGAAAAAATTCATCAAATTCCTATTGCTATTATTCGAATCTCAGTAAAGGATTTTGGAAGGATAACTGTTCTTTGTATGGAGAAAGACTAAGGACATATTGGATTTGAATTCATTATTCTGCATAAACACTTACCTGGAATTTAGTTCCGTTATTATTTTGAATCAAATTTGATTGCCTGTAAATAATTTTGCCAAAATCTTGAATATTAGAGATAATTTTTATTTTGAGTAAAATTAAACTGTTTGATTTCTCTAGTACAACTTTAGGCCGACGAAAATTTTTTTGTGTGTTCTATAGGTTTTGGATGAAGCAGGACTTTTTCTCGGTAGAAATTTTTGCTCCAATAATCAGTAAAAAAAATCCCCTTTGTAGAGAACTTTCGTCGAAACGCTGTGTAATAATATATTCTTCAACTATACATATGCATGAATTTATATGTACATAAGTATATATTCGCTCAATAGTAGACGATCATTTAATGTTATTTAATAACATTGCGAAATAATTAATTTTTTTATTACTCGATCTAAAAATAACAGAGTTCTAAAGATCGCAATAAGTTGGAATTCACAAAAGATAGAAATAAAAATTAGAAAAAAATTACTATCAATTTGATTTCATATAGAAATAATTTATTTATTATTTCAACTTATTCTATAAATTCAGCTCCTATTATAATCTGAATAAATAAATAAATGTAAAATCATATAATTTATTTTCACAAATCAAATAATAATAACAATCATACCTGACATTTACAATGATTTAATTGGAAATTATTTATTTTTATATTTATATTTTTAACGCATTTTATTATTGATAGATCGATTTCACATATAATTTATTTAAATAAAATAGTTACAACATGGCTCTATGTTTTTATATAAGTTCTAGTTTTATACCTTTTTTTTTCTCTTCTGAATAACTCGCATATAGAGATATAAAACATAGAATACTTTTTGTATATAACGATTACGATCGTAGACATTAACACCCATTGATTTATAGTAGCAAATGAATATTCCGTCATTAACACTCAATATTTCAAATGTTTATTATAGATATATAGATGTTCGTTATATTTTCGTGTGTGCTTTGTGTTTTTTTTTTCTTGCCGTTATGTTTATGTGTACTTATTGGAAATTTAAACAAAAAAATATTGATACTTTTGGTGAGACAAAAATTTACTTTTCTACGAAATTGACGTCTTTAATATTAAATCGTTATACCTATTTATAGTAAAAAAAATTAAATCCAATTTATAGTCGAACAAACTCGACTTGACTATTCTATTTTGTTATTCAATATAATTTAGGGACAGACATAATGGGTCATCTTAGAGTTCCGTATGTCTCCAACGAAAAGCTTCCGACAGAGATGTAGGAAATACCCAATTTGATTAATATTATGTCTCAGGTCTTCTAATGCGGCATGGTATACCTATATAAAAAAAATAAATAGTGGATAAGATAAATTTGAACGTATAGTCAAGCAAATCCAATAACTTGACCACAGGCTATCCACAGCGCAGACATGAAACATCTAATTTAGCAAAACGCGTTTGGGCTAAAAAAAAATTAGCACTTGGAAACCAAAAAGTAAATTTTTTAAATCTTTCTTGCTCTTGATGGTTAGCGGTTCACCTATACAATTTTTAGTAAAATAGAGCTGTGTCTGCGCTTTGGAAGCGTTTGGGTACTCTCTGGTAGGAGTAGGTCACTATGTGGACTATCAATTTTTAGCATACCTACTTGCCTCTTGTAGATGAGTTTGGTTGTCCAACATTTTTACTCAGGTAATTAAAATTTCTTCAGCTTTTTCATATTCTGTATTGGCATTTTTTGAAAATTAAATTTCAAACGCGTTTCGACCTACTTCTATGCGCATGCTTCAGAAAACCAGTACGGAATTGAGATCTGCGAATGGATATTTTGGAAAGTAATATAGGAACAAATTTTATCCGCAAACACTAGAACTCTTACTGCATCTGCCCAGTAGTACGGAACTGGTTCGGGATTTGATCCGCAAAAATAGCTATTATCTATGATTAGTTTGATTTTTGAAACAATATACGTTGCTAAATCAACGGAAGCTATGACTGTCTAATTTACAACACACTACATAGAACTTTAACAATTGGACAAAAACTTATAATAATAGAATTTATTATTTGTGAAGTGTAAAAGATAATTCGATATAATTTTTGTTGGTTTATCAACGTGATCCTTTTGAAGTAGAATGAATAATACAATTTATTTAAGAAATTTTAATATAGTATACTTAGTAGCAGTTACAGTCAAGTTGGCATTGTTTGAATATACACAGGCTGTCCTGCTAAGAGTCAACATTGCCCAGAATGGCGTTTCTACGTAATTCGGTAATTGAAAAAATTGTTTTGACCCACTTTTATCTCCAATACTCATAGGTACACTCGATTTTTTCTGGTTCTGGACACTTATCACTGTTGTCAGAGCATTCTATATAAAATATAATTGCGTGTACAGAATGTCCCGGAGTTAGGGAAGTTTATTACAAACGGTGTATATTCCAGACTCAAAAATAGGAAAAAAGAACCAATAATCATTGACTCCAACCATTCGAAGCACTAGCTTTTCAAACGTTACTGAACTACGGACGCACCCTATTCGAAAGAGTGTACCATATTCGTGTATGAGATTATGAATTTTGTAATGCTCAGTAACCATAATGGAAAATCGAGTGCTTACCTATTTCATAATTCCGGTTCCGGGGGTCGTAAGTAACTCATTAAACAGGCATTTTACGGTAGATACATACCTAATTGTAAGAGCTTTTCTTCCTATTTTCAAGTCTAGGATATACTGGTGTATAATATAGTTTCCTAATTTCGTAACAGCCTGTATAATTTTCCTTCGTAGAATTCCATTCTTATTTCATTGCAGGTCAAATTAAATTTTATTTTATTATAAATGGAATTTCTCTATATAGATAATCGTCGTATGTATATATGTATATATATATTTTGCTATTATAACTACAATATCCTTCGATTAGGAGGATTCTCTATATAAAGATTTATTGATTGTCCAATAGTATTCGATAATTACCTATTCACCGATAGACTTATGTGGCAGTACATGAATTGCATAATTATGCATTAGAGGTATGAATACGGAATATTCCACCGGTTATAGTTTTAAATGTATACAGAAATACAAGCACAATATGTCGACATAAATATCTAGACGTGATTTACTACCAAACATAATGTATATCTATATAGATATAATTTTTGCATTCTTATTGTAATTGTAAATGAATGAATAAATAATTGATATATTTTAAGAAAATTAAATTAATACACATAATAAAATATCTATTTATCTTCCTATAAATGTGTTTCAATGACAAATTCTGTGAGACGTATTACGACAGATACATCAATACATTGGCGAGATTTACATATAGTATGGTTTGTGATAATCTATCACGATATCAGGCATCCTAATGGGCAGTTCGACTGATTTGTGAGACGGTTCTGAGACAATGTTGAATGCGTTCTAGAGTTCCATTAAAACTGTCTTCCAACTTTTATATATGTATGTATACTTTGTCTTTATAGGTATGCGTCGCGTCCTCTTCTCTATACTTCTATTTTATAACCAATATATTTTTGTGGATTTTTTATCAAATAATAAAAATAATAATAATTGACAATAAATGGCAATAATTAAAGAAAAAACTCAAATTCTATTATCTATTATTGGTAATAATTATTCTTTTACCGCAATAACAACAAAAACAACAACAACAACGTATATCTCTATATTGTAAAAACAACGATATTCGTATCGGTTTGTTTTCTGTATCGCTAACACACAACAGAGGGCCGTATACATTCTTAATGTCAATTGTATGCCACCATTAAATCCTTCTGAAATCCACAGATAGTACTCGCAGATACACTATTATTTTACATGGAGAGATGCTCTGAATTAACCTTGGCAGGAAAATAAAATACCTTTGCTGTTGCTACTACTTCTCTCTTATAGTTGTTGTTTGTTGTTGTTGTTCCATAGATATATATACCTATATATA
>JAZBGX010001162.1:6709-20674 GCA_037414775.1 Zonitis immaculata
GAAAAAAATGGAGTAAAAAAAATAGCGCATAGCAATTTTTTTTTGATTAATAATAAAAGCGAACAAGTACGAGCAGTTTTAATTAACGAACAAGAAAGGGAAAAAATACAGCCATTTCTCAATACAAAATAAAACAAAACAAAAAATTGGATTCATAATAAGAATAATAATAGAGTCATGCCTAAATAGTACTTGCACATGCTTTGTTTCTACTATTTTTTTTAATATTAAAAAATTATTTAGAAATTGTAAGAAAGTGCAGTGAATTTAAATGTATATTTCTCAATATTTGATTTTGTTTATAATAATTATTTATAAATATTTTTTTGATTTAAAGAATATTTTTAAGAAATTTCGAGCTAAAATATTGCTCTATATATATGTATGTATATAGGCTTACCAAGGGACTGGCCAGTATTATGCCTATCCTGCTGAGAACAGCGGGCAGTCGCTGCAACATGAGAGTACAAGAAAAAAAAACGGTACAGATCTTGCTTATTGTATTTTTTATAATCGGGATATAAAGCGAAATTATGCCCGTACTAAGTTTTGCTGAAGCTATTTTGCTCACATTCTTGTTTCTTTTTATTATTATTATTATTATTATTATTACTACGAGGATTGTCTTGAAAGTAATGCACATATGGCGCTAATTTATATTATTTAGAGATCATAGAGATCAGGAAACGTACTCTACCAAAATCTTGCTCTAAAGTCATATACGTATTGAGGTTTTATCAATTGCGATGATGCCATCGATAATGGTTGAAGCAATTCATGTACAATTTCCCAACGGTTCTTTCGACACGACATGAATTTCGAACGTTATTCCAAATGATTGCCCACGTTGTCAGTTCTCAAACGTATCCCACTACCTTGGATCTACACATTGACTCGTCGATCAGCTGTCGATGTTATGGCTACAACGTCCTCCAGAGCGCACTATTCATTACTTTTGCGACAACCCTCGTACTATTATTGTTATAATTATTAGATTAGCGTGTATTTTATAATTATTCCTGCAAATTGTTATAGCAGTGTTTTATTTTTTTCTATTTTATTTCTTTTGTTTCGACAATACTAAACATAGTGGAAGGAAATTTCAACTAATAACGAATCTAAATTCAATGGAAAATAAACGAGCCAATTAGAACTAACTGTCTAAAATAAATATAAATAATAATATTAATTGAAAACTTCTAGTTTCTTCTCTCACCTGATAGCAAAAAATTACAAATCTACCATATTTAATTAAAAAAAAATAAAAAAATTTGTTTTTTCGCGAAAAAAATTATTTACTTACATTGTGATAATTCGGCTCAAAATTATAAAGAAAATTTATCCAATTTTTTATTCAAAAGAATAAATAAATAAATTAAATGAAACGAATGGTGCATTTTATGATTTTTATATTCATGGAATAAGACAAATTATAATAATTACATACATGCAACTCTCAGAAAATTTTCTAAATCCCATGCAATAGAAGAGAAGAAAATAGAAATAATTGTACAACATTGCATTTTGTAAATATTGAACAGTGATAGAAAGTGTATTTGAATCAACACACAGAAAACAAAACAGAACAAAAACACCATCTGAGAAAAACTGACACAAAAAGTGAGTATTTTTTGCTTAAAATAATTCAAATGTTTTAAGTAGGTACTTATTAAAAATATTTACATTTTTCTATTATTAGTAGTATTTTTTTTTTATGGAAAATAACGAGATTTATTCCACATCTGTATAAATTTTTACAGGAAACCGTTCGATTCGTGCCTTCTATTATATTTTTTTGAGTACTCTGTAACAATCTTTATCGTTATCAAAATCTATTATTCAAGGAGATATTATTGCGAAGATTAGGTATTTCGTTACAGAATATTGATGGTCTTCTTATTAATTTGGTGTAAAATGGATTATTTTAGAGAATAGAACCAAAAAATAAATAAATAAATAAATATTTGAGACTGACCTGTATGACGGGATTTTCCCCAGGTCGATAGACGACATTGTGCAACGGCCGTTTTCGTCCAACATAATTTACACATACAAATTCCAATAATGATGCATAAATGAAACACATACATACACCATCCCATACATTCATTGCTGTTAAATTCGATACGACAGGTAATGTTGAACGGAAACCGTTCGATGTTGTGAAAAAGTTGAGCATTGTTGTGACACCTTTATAAAAATTATTTCGATTCATTATAATAATTATTTATTCGTTGAATTTAATTAATTACCTATCATGACACGTGCTGGAACAGCATTCCATTCTAACCAGAATGTTATGAATGATGATGTGACTAGAATTATTCCCGGTATGAATACGGTTGTGAAATAGAATGCTCGATCTCTTGTAAAAATCAAATCCACTCGCAGACAACTGTAATTTCCTTGAAACCGAAACAAACAGAGACTTTGATCAAGATTTATCGATTTTAATTAATTTAATGAAGATTCTATTTGGTCGCTTTACTCGTTTATTGGTGACAACTTGAAGATTTATTAGAAAAATTTAACCAAAAGCTATAGGTTGTCCCAGGATAAAATACGGCGACGAGCTGTATAAGAAAATATATCAGTATCGTAACGAGAGTATAAAGGGCCGGTGGCAAGTGCCTCGTTTGTGCCTCCCCAATAGTTACAAATAAAAGTAAAAATGTTAATGAGCCAATTGTGTCACGACCAAACAATCGAGCGGCACATTTCATTTTTATGTATTTCTCATAGTTCTGCAACTATATGACACTAGACGCCCTATTAGACTCTTGACATTCTAAGGTGCGTTCTTCAGTAACAACTCGCAATTAGTTACCCCATGTGCTTCTCTTTCGCTACACCCTCGTTACGACTCTATAATATATATATGTAGTTATAACATAACGTTTGTAGATTAAATGCTAACTTATAAAGGAGATCACTATAGATTTCCTTGTGAGCGAAGGAGAGATGAGCAATAACATTAAAGTTTCATAATGCTATATCTATGAAGATATCGCACAACATTATTTAAATATTTGATAATAATAATAATAGTAATGATAATAATGAACCTACCACGCCAACTTGACTTCAACGTACACTGTAATGTCTTATTTTCAATTAAATATGCATTTAGTGTTGTCAAACTCGGTGATTTCCTCAATACATCTTCATCATTTTTCCAAACATATTTGATTGTTGTCATTTCATACGATACTAGAATGATAACGATAATTCTATCTTTTGTTTTTGTAAATTATAATTTGACAATAATACAGGAATAAATTAAACTTACTACTTTCCATTGCAAATGAACATTCCGGATCATCAAATGGAAAAATATTCAAATGTCCTTGACAGGATAAGATGAGATGTCGTCTATTGAACAAAAACAAAACAAAACAAAAAAAACACGCTTATTTTTGTTTGTTTTGAGCCAAAGAAATTTTACCACCTCATAAGATAATTGACGCTACCATTCCGATAAATTCTTAATGAGAAATGTACAGGAATTAATGGATCTTTGAAATCACCATGCATAATGAAATATGTATCTGGCAGCCAGATATCATTGTGATGATGGATGGCATTAAGGAAATCATAACGGCTTTGATTTGAATATCTTAAACGTGGATCATACCATTGTTGTTGCAAGAGAAACTCAACTTCATATTTCTATAAAAAAAAAAAACAACAACAAATGAATCTAGAATCGTATCAATATATGCAATCTATTTGGTAGATTGGCACCAATTACGTCATTTTACTACCATTTTATTAGTTTAATTGTAAATTTATTGATAGGGAGAACTCTTACCAGACTAGATTCATCGGGTGACGCCAAACTGAGCAATAAAACACTAACATTGACGGTAAGAGTTCCTATAAAAAAATAATTATTATAAAAAATTTAATGGAAAAAACTATAATTAATCTAATTGTTCATTCAATTGAATATTTTCCAACAACAGTAACATTGAAAAAATAGATAAGAGAAAATAATGGAAATTCAGGAAAATTACAACAACATGCTTTCAGTCCAAACCTAAAAAAATAATACTGAAACAATAGAAAGCTATTCAATTGAAATAATCAAAAAAATATATATATATATCTAGATTTCCAATGATTGTCGTGTATTTTTGTTATTTTTCATCAGATTATGCAGTTGTTGCATGCACGAGACTATTCACAACATGCAGACAGATTGTTTCATGGGCTACTATCAACAAAGACAGATATAGTGTAATATGTAGAGTGGGACCCGTTCAGGCTGTCCTGGTCTGTAACTATCTGACCCTAGTGGAAGGAAAAAACCCCACTCAAGGATTCCAAGTGGTTTTCCAGAAAATGTGGTATCACACTTTAGATCCTTGAATGCGATTTTTCTACGGCTAGACCAGGAAAGCTTGAAGCTCTCAATCCTGTTTAGAGTTTTCCAATAGGAATGTCCTAATACAACCAGTTTGTCATTCGCAAGTGACGATCAACCGAGACGTTGCCATTTTCGAGCATACATGTCTAAACGGTTTTTTTTTTTGTCGCCTTGAGGGGGGTCATCATAGAGAATGAACTCACTTGCGAATTTCTCAATTACACGAGCAATAACCGTCTTACCGACGAATAACCACATTGAATCTGAATTTTAGGAATCGGAAAGCCGAGATGGCCGCTGTAAGTTGCCAAAGTCGAGAGTGTCGAGACATCCCTATTGGGAAGCACGCTACAGATATATCTAGATTTTATTATTTGTCATTTTATTTTTTTATGGTAATTGATGATAGAACCTTCCGGGAATATTGATGATAAATCGAATAAAAAAATGTAAAATTCGTTCGTATAAATTTTGTTAAAAGACTCTTTATTTCTAGTTTTATTATTTGAATAGCTCCTTATCAGGAGCTTTATAGTTATAATAAATTGTTGAGCTAAAGCGGTATAAACGATTTTTAAATCGCATATTCTTCCACTTTCATTGTTATTACGACAATCATTTTTTTTTTTGTAGAAAAAATAGAGGAATATAATTTTTTTTCTTGTTTTCAAGCAAGAGATATAGAAATATTGTGTGTCGTGTTGGTTTTGTATTGTTTTGGACAAAAAAAAAAAATCTAAACGTTGATTGAACAATTAACGGACCGCGCTGTTTATTTGTTGATATGTTGTTTTGATAATCAGCATCCTCTGGTGATTTCAGGCCACAACAGAAGTCTGCATCTGCAACAGCAAATAAACAACAACAAAAACAAAACAAAACCAAAACAAAAATAAAAGAAATTGGTGGTGCAATCAAAATTGTGTATATATATATATATAGGATAATTTAATTTAAATAATAAGAGTAATAATAATAATAATAACAGCCTGTATATTCAACTATTTCCAATATAGCTTAATCCAATTAATTGAAAATATCAAGATATAGGCGTGCAAATTGCCAGAGAATTGTTGATGATACTCAAAGTCAACGTATCGGAAAATGATTATGAATCTCACCTTGTACAGGAGGCAGCAGCCTCTTATCATAACGTGTCGCTTTCAATAAATTATCTAGAATTTCTTTATCAGATTTGCCCTCTTCAAAACTGTAACCAAAATTAAATTAACAATTGTGATTATTAGTTTGGTGCATATTTTGAAATTGCCGACTGGACATCATTACACAAATTACGTTGTTGCTTTTTTTTTTTTTGAATCAATAAATTTGCGGAAGGGTAATGACGAGACACCGCATCCACGATTCTCGCCAGATTTTTCCCCAATAGATTTCCAATAGTTTCAATGATTGTTGTTGTTTGAGAAAGAAACAATTCAAATGCAATCAAGATGTAAAAGACGCAATAGATTTTCTAAGAAAAAAACAAAGAGAAATGCCCCAAATGCCACCTAAAATGAATTATTTAGTTCTTTCCAATCGGCAACTTTATATGCACCAACTCGAATAAAGACTTACATTTCCGAAGTGAGGCATAATATTTGCCTTGTTAGGAATAGAAATACAACAACGCTCATTAGCATCCAAGGCTGACCCATATTAGGACATCTGCAAACATTAGAGAATTCTTTAGAATTACAAGCGAGTTTAATTCATTTTGATTTTCTTGATTTGCGCAAATATTAAGCTTTGGATGAATTGAGGTAGGAAATACGGTTGTAAAATAATTGAAGGAAAAGATAAATAGATGGCATGAATAATAGAGGGAGAGGGAGGAATTGGATATTATTAGGACAAATCATTTTCGATCAATGTACATTTTAATAGAGCTATTTGAGAGAGAGAGAAATTATTGATTTGCTATTTAGATTTTATTTTTATTTTACAATTTATTCTAAATTAAGGTCAACAAAATAAATAAATTCTATAGATTGAATCAATAAAAACTCGTAATATATAGCACGTTTCGCGGTAGATGGTTCGCGTGGTAACATCTAGTGATATTTAGTTTAGCCGAACGGCATCCAACAACAAAAGAAAAGCTCGTAAGCCCATAGCCATAATAGAGAAGTCTAGTTTATAGTGTGTCAGAGATTCTGCCCGTGTAAGCAACCTCTACCGTGAAACGTACTATAGTTTCTTGGCATAATAAAAAAGATTAAAACTATCTCATATACTTGATGCCAATTCAACTAATTATATGGAGGAGCAATAAATAAATTGCAAAGTTTATTTGAAATTCTTTGTAATTGTTGAACGATTAGTTGGCAATAATTGGAAATAATAAGTTCGACTATATTGATTGTTTGAATCTAGTTGGTGATTTTGATTGTCAACAACCAAGGTTAATATCACGATCACAATCAAAATATTGATCGTCTCCACAACCCATTGTTTATTATATCTATGTGGTAGATTCCTATTGGATTTTATCGAGGTCGTACTTTCATTTACTGTTTCTTGTAGATAATAAACGGGATATGCTTCAAAATTATTATTTCAAATGGAATCATTTCAATTTAACTTGAACTATTTATATTACATCGAAACAATTGATAATGTTTGATATTCAGAACACATTTCAAATGTATCTGATTGAAACTTGGGCTTCTACTGTATACTGTATATGGTTGGTATTCAGAAGGTGAGATTGTCGTATCTATAGATTGTGATTTATTTTGTTGATCATTTTTTTCCAAATAGCTTCAATATTTTATTAGGGAATGATTTACGGTTGCACAAATTACCGTAACTGAGTTGGAATATCAAACCGGTTGAGAGTTGCTCTTGATTTTTATTTCACTCGACCATTGAACTCATAGAAATTGATTATTGCTATCTATCATTAGTTTTTAATATAGAAATTTGAACACATAATCCGAACCATATTGAAATACAGAATGTCGAAAGAGAGTCGTCTTTATTATAATAATAAGATAACATTGACTTCAAGAAAGTTTCGTATACCTCCGGGGAGTAATACTTGATTTAATATTCAAGAAACCATTCTACATAAATACCCTCGAGTCTCTCATTTTTTCTTTCTATTATGTTTTCAAACAACAAAGTATATTTGGGTAGCAGAAGGGTAAAATTATGTTATAGTACATTCCATAGTAAACGGTTCACGTTGCTTATATATCAGCAGAATTGCTGACGATCCGTCTACCATGGAACGTCCTCTATATCTAAATTTCAATTTTCATAAAACTATTGACCTAAAAGATTTCAACAACTCTTAAATTAAATTTGAAACTGTATAACGACTTAAAGTCAATTTAAATTCTAAATAATGGCTTTATTTTTCGTACCAAATTGAAAATATTTTTCATTAACTAAATTATTTATTATTCGTATAATTTTTCTCGGAAATCTAATAATAATAATAATAATAATAAAAACAAAACAAACAAAGGAAGAGTAACGCCCATTTTCTTGTTGTTTGGATTTGTTTTTGTAGGTTATAGCTTTCCCAATATCCGAATTATGATTAGTCCTGTTCCTTGGAATTCGGGTGAACGAAATTGCGGGAATCCCTCCGAGATTTATTCTACATTTCGATGTTATATATTTAGAAGGCTTTTTCGTGTATATTTATAAATATCATTATTTGCATATTTTATATGTATATTGTTAGTGTTGGTTAATAACTCTCCCTATTTCTTTCTCTCTGTCTCTCTCTCTCTCTCTCTTCAGTTCTGGTTGCCGTCTCTATAATGGAGGCGGTGGCCGTGATGGTAGTATAGTCGCGACAGGTCGACCTGATCAATATTATGCTGCGGAACATACTACATGTCTGCATAGACAATATTTCATGTTAACACATGAACTCGTCGAACAATAACATTATTCCATATTTTTTCATTTAAACAATGTACCTACCTCAAACTTTTTCCTCCAATAACAATAACCCATCTACTACTACTATTATTATTATTATTATTATTATCAATAAATTAGAAAAAAATTCATATCTTGCTAGTCCCCTGAGACATCCGAGACACATGTAAACAATTTATTATTATAACAGAAAAAAATCAGCAAAAAAAAAAAATTGGATTTCCTCCCGGAAAACTTCAAATCTAACGGCAAAATTTCCTATAAATTCAATGACACAATGACACATATGAATAAATCATAACGAGATTACAAAAATAAATGAATAAAAAATATACAAGAAAGAGAAGAAGGAAAAACGGGATTGCCCGGCGCATCCACCATTTCTACATTTAAAAAAACTCGACCATAATTCCATTTTTTTTTTATTAATAATTATAAAATCTAATCAATTTCAATTGGTTTGTTAATATTTACCTTTCCGCAAGTGATTAGGGTGCTGAGTACGCTAAGCTCTCAGCCCACTTGAGTGGATGTTCTTTTTAAACATTCCATACAATTTGTGTCCAAAAATTTTGATTTGCAACGTTTTGTAGTCCATTAAAATCGACCATAAAATCTGAAAAATAACAACATTTATTCAATTGAGTGCATATAGCAAATTCATTTGCTCAAAACAATTGCCATTTATCTTCGTAATTATAATTGTACTCATATGTTAATGTGCCGTATAATTTTGTAATTTGTGTGGTTGTCCGGAAATTCTCCAAAGCTTCCCAAATATGCATTGAATTTTTATTATATCCTTGCTTTTTTTTCTATTTGACAAACAGAAAATAAATTGAATACGACCAGATTTTATTCAAATCCGATCCTTTATTAATGGAAAACCTATTTATTATATTTGTGTTGACTTATGAAAGAAACCAAATAAACCAGAAATGGTTGTAGTGGAATTACTTAACTTATTGCAATGCATTAAATAGTTTTCCTAGAATTTGGTCATTAAATTCTATAAAGGTCAAGTCAGTAAAATCGAGTAATGATGCTAGTATTATCATTTGAATTAAACACAAGACCGGTTTCGGTTAAATTTTGTTAGAATCCGTATTTCGACTATTCATAGTTTAAATTTATACAAACACTATTAATTTATTACGATGCATGACCGATTGGGGTCGAAATTTCCTCAAGCATATTTCCAACTAAATATTTGCATGGTAGGACTCAGTAATTTTATTGGGATTAATGAAACACATGACGCAAGTTGTCGTAGATATCTCAAATAATTTATAAACATGACAGAAAGATAACGAATTGACTCTAGAATAAGAGGCATTCAATTTAATAAAGATCGAGAAACTACAAGACTAGTATTTTATGAGGATACGTTGTTATTTCAAGCAACACTTGCTTGAATGGCGCAAATGTTTCCAACACTTTAGACTTATTTCCTCTAATTATTCGGGCAATATCTCTCTTGCCAGGACCACCATGACGTGTTTTTTTGCTTGATAAAATTGGAGCTAGGACATTCCTATTGGTACACGCTTTATATTCACTGTAAATGCAAAAACTTACAGATAAAAGGAATAAATAACGTTTTAATTATAAAATGAAAGAAACCGTAACTGAAAGTCAACACTTCACTACATGCTTTGTCTCTAGAATGTACAAAGACTATTCTCATTTCAAAGTAATCCATTAATAATTGACTGTGTTAGATGACAAGTTTGGGTAGTACCAAATTATGGTATCGGGTTGCTTCAAAAAGAGCCGCTAGGCTTGAGTGTATCACAAAGAAACCACAGGCAACAGTTAGTAATACAGATTCTCATAATAATCAATGGTGCTCAATGGTTTTTATTAGGATGCACAGTGTGCTATAATAAAAATAGTAATTGACCACTTATCAACCGCTATCTATAGTGTTCTAAAATTTCGTCTCTCCACCAGCAAGAGGGATTGCATGAGAATCATTTTTGGAATAGCTGATAGTAATTTTATTTATTTCAGGAAACCTGAAAAGTATCATCAACTCTAGTGATAGTTTATAACAATTTACGTACAGTATTAGATTTAATAAGAACTTACGGATGTTGGAAATGTTATGGAACGTTTCCAAATTATTACTCGTATATGGTTTGAATTATTAACGATTTTTTTTTTTTGATGATGATTGATAATTTGTAGCTTCTTGGGAAAATAACTGTGCCAGACCATATATTTTTATCTTATCAATATTCAAGTTTGTCGACGAAAATAACTTTAATTGGAGTGACTTATTAATTATTTATAATACAAAAAAATAGGAGACTAAATCAATTATTAACGGTATTTGATTATTATAGAGGGTGTCTTTCCGGTAATAGTAGCGATTTAGTTTAGGGAAAATATTATTTTAAGAAAAAATTCAAAATTTCGCTATCATTCCCGGAGAGACGTTGTATTTGATTAGAGAATTGGTGGATGCGCCGGGGTGGACGAGGCGATGTTTCCATAAATAAAACTACAAATTACTAGGAAGTTGCAGAAAAAATTGCAAAATAACTTGATTAATCGAATTAGTTTCCCAGTTTTACAGATATATCAATAAAAAACAAGTCCAAAGAATCCAAAACTTTGGAAAATGACTCTCTATAGATTCTTTAGGCAATTCTCCTAAAGTTAGATAAATAATGATATGGAAAAGTTTTTATATTCCATACAAAAAATATTCATATAATTAGTTGTTTCTTCTTTGTCCTTGCAGACTTCCATAGAACTAAATATTAATCTACTAATGGATCAAGGATATTTCTATAAATCTTATAAGATTATCAATATTAGAATTTTCTTTTACCAAATTGTGTTTAAATGAACTGTGCGGTTAAAATATATATCGATTTTTTATATATATATATATGTATATTCAGTTGGATTGTTCATTTTCAAACAAAGTAAAGGCTGAGGTCACGACAACGACCACAAAACTAGATTCCCATTGGCCATTCACTTCAACTACAATCAACCAATTGTAAGATCGATTTGTCTGAATAAAAAAAAAAAAAATTAAAATTATAATAACGCCACTTTAGGAGAAAGAAAAAAACAACAACAACACATGTAAAGCGAGAAAGCTTTTTTAGAATCACCCCAATTAAATCAACAATTCCAAGAATGAAAATCCATGTTTTGAAGACAAATAATAAATCGATCTCATATGTTATTATTGGAAAAACGAGAAAACGGTCGCGACAATGGCCGATAATAATAAATCATTTGATTCGATGCTGTCACACGTTCTACAATCGACCGAATACATATAAATCATCAAATAAATATCAACAGTTTTCCAACAATCGGAAAATATTGATGACGGTCAATAATAAATCAGCAGATGATATTTTTGAATTTTTTAAAAA
This sequence comes from Zonitis immaculata, assembly GCA_037414775.1. Taxonomy (NCBI): domain Eukaryota; kingdom Metazoa; phylum Arthropoda; class Insecta; order Coleoptera; family Meloidae; genus Zonitis; species Zonitis immaculata. The sequence goes on from JAZBGX010001162.1 coordinate 18,380, forward strand.
TAGTTGTCAATCATCAACGAATGTTAACAATAAAAAATTTATAAATAATTTCGCGAGACAAAAATCAAAGGTTACAATATTATTATGTCGTCGTTGTTGTTGTGTTGGCAATGAAATTTGGAAATTTTTGGCAATCATCATCAAACACACGATAAATCAAATGCCCTTGATGCATTATTTCATAGATTTTGTTCACATAAATACAAGGTGACCCATTTAAACAACTGACCGTTATTAAATAAAACTTTAACTTATGAATAACAATTAACTTTAGAAGAAAAGAAAGAGTTATATTAATCGGAATATAAATGCATTACATACTCGCGTTTGGGAATCCAATCTCTAGAGAAATCTAAAAATAAACTTACGATAATAATCGGAATTTTAATAACAATAAAAATTCATTCGTCGTTATAATATGATTGTTGTTTGTCGTTTCCAAGAGAATACATTTTTATTAGGATTAATTAGCATAAAGTTATCGTTAGAGAGCGACTATAGAAACGTTAGAATTCAATAATATAATTGTTCCATATTGTAATTTAGATTAATGAATAAATTTACACAAATATCACATTTTATGCCATCCCTATAATGATAGAGAAGTTGAATTTTAGAACACTAGATAGCCGTTGAGCAGTACTCGATTATTGAATAGCCTCCCCACTATTTTTTCCATTATAGCACACTGCATCATAATGACAAAATGGTTTATTGTCAAAATTTGGAATTTTGATAAATTTAAGAAATCCGATGTTCACGTCTGTTTTTTTTCGTATCACAGATCAATTGGTGTTCTGTGGCACATCGAAGCTTATACTGCACTCATCTGTTTTGTTTTTGTTTTTTTAACTACGATTTTTATACTTCATTGTTATTAGCGAACACGATTCCATCGGATTGCCTATCGGAATTTGGCCGCAAGTACCCTCAATTTGCTAATCGTGTAGAAATTTCACCTCATTTTCCACTTTATTATCAAAACCGAAAATAGCCATTTGTAATTTTCTTGGCTGTTTACAGAAATTATTTCTTTTATGGGTAGTGAAAGCGACATTGATTTGTGATTAAAATCAGTAGTAATTCCAAAAATAGGGTGGTGTTGATAATAATATCCATGATAATATTGATCAGTAGTTTCGATTTCTTGTCCTCTTTTGTTCTTGTCAAGATCAGGTCAGTATTTTATATTTTCATGTAATAACAATAATGAAACGGTTCTATTTATATTTCCGATTAAGTCCAAATCTCTATTAAATTATTCATCTATTAGTTGGATTTGTCCTAGTTTGACAAAACTTGTGACGACCTCGAATTATTTATGATATTTGGTGGAGGCGCCAGGGACGAGAACACTAATTTTATTCTATTCTCTCGTCTTTCCTTCTCATTAAATCTATAATTGCATATGCTTTGATTTAAAATTGAAATTATAATTTTGGTGGAGGCGCCGGGTAGATGAATATATTTATTATTTTTTCGATGGTGTAATCTTAGATTCCGACTATTTTTTCTATTTTATATCGATTGGTACAATCAACAGATCTATCAACCCTTGTTGAACTCGATAAAATTTTTAGGATCTTGAAAATATTGTTGTTGTTTCATCGAACTGCCAAATATAAAAATTTAGACGGGATAGAATGATTGTTGTCGGCGGTCACGCAATATAATATAAAGTTTTAAATGTTTTCTTTTTCCTGTTGTTGTTGCTGTTGCTGTTATTCCAACTACACGCACCTTTATGGAACAACCTTTAACTCGACTACAGTAATTTCTTTATAAATAAATATACTTGATACTGACCTATATTTTGGGAATTTTTGTCGTACTCCTTTACAATGTCGTGACCGAATAAATCGGGAATAATTGAAAATTGTTATTATATTTTATTATCAAATCGATAAATAGGAGTTATTTGGAGCTTCCTTGAATAATTATTTGTCATTAATGAGTTTCTATTGTTCCTATAATTCAATTGAAACCTTTCAAAATATTCCATATTGAGTAATTTCATTTAGCAGTACAGTTAGGAATAGATTTGAGCTTTAAATAGAAATATTGCACTTGTCTCGTTGCTGCATAATAGTTGGCAAAATAGATCTAAACCTGGTGCGACTATAGTCTAAATATCAGTGCCGTAACGAGCCTACAGAGGGCCCATGGCAACTGGCTGACCTGCGACCCACCGTAATCCAATAATGATAAAGGAGAAAAAAAAAAAATCGATCACTGACTGTCGATGATGATCATCAACTTAGAGTACCGCCAGACAGAGGGATATTACCACTAATT